>JAQJVL010005072.1:0-38505 GCA_035578905.1 Stictocephala bisonia
TTTTTTTTAATTTAAAGTTCGTATTAAGCAAATGCTGGTAATTTGTTTTAATTCATTATCATAGTTTAAACAATTATTATCATTTTTAAATTTATATTTTTATAAGTATATAAATACAATACTAATTTATATACTATTAATTATGTAGTGTGATGAATTACTTTTAGTTAAATTAACTACATCCTGTAGGTTACTAGATAGCCATATTTGAACAGAATAACAATAATATATTGTTTGTCATCACAAATATAACATTTTAATAAAATGTATTTTTAGAACATATAAACTACATATGTATGAATACAATTATTGTATTTTATTTATTATTTTATTACAGCTATTTTAAATAGTTATAATGGAAAACGTTTGAAATATTTTAAATGTGGCATTTTGTCCGTAAAAAAATCAAGAAAAGCTTACGTTACTGTCCAGATAGAGTAAGCTGTGAACAAAGGAATTCAAAGGACCAAGAGAAGGATGGGTAGTAAAAAAGTGGTGGTGAAGCCCTTGTCAATGTCTACTTGACATCAACGTTCCCCCCACCCCCTTGCATCCTACTTCTACAGTCGATGCGTCTTAGGGTTCGATGAAATAGAATCATACGATTCTATTTCATAGAATCATGATTTCTATGATTCTATGAAATAGAATCATAGAAACAATACCACTGTACGTGTATGGGTGGGCGGGTGAGTCAATACCACTGTACGTGTATGGGTGGGTGGGTGGTTCAATACCACTGTACGTGTGTGGGTGGACGGGTGGTTAAATATCACTGTACGTGTATGGGCGGGCGGGTGGGCACACTTATCTAACCTTGAGCCTATTTATGTTCCAGCCCTCGAAAAAGGATGAACTGTGTTTTAAGTGTACGGGTACACCGTATGGGTGGGCGGGTGGGTTAATACAACCGTAAGTGTATGGGTGGGTGGGTGGGTTAATACCACCGACGTGTATGGGTGGGCGGGTGTGTTAATGCCACCGTACGTGTATGGGTGGGCGGGTGGGTTAATACCACCGTAAGTGTATGGGTGGGTGGGTATACATACGTGGCATACATTTTTTTTATTCGGTCAAGATTCCTATACGTTGCTTGTAATTAATTTGTGACTATTTTGTTTTCAATTGTCGAAACAACAATATATTATGATTCTATATATCAATCAATAATTTCAAATTATTAGTCTTTAATTAGTAAGGTAGATTTTACTGATCCAAAAATTTAAAAAGCTGTGTATACATTACTATTTATGCTTCAACAACACAACATTTTTTAATAATAAATGGTTCCAAAGAATTGGCACAAGCTTTCCCCCATATTAAATACTAAAAATAAAAATTTTGAAAGTTACCAGTTTGATTCCCAAATATGTTTTTTATGCCATTGCTCAAAAACTAGTCAAGTTAGAGGCATGCGGTTTTTACTAAAATATTTTTTATTATGATTCTTGTTTTTCTTAGAAATTTAATCAAAATAATTAGAGTAGTTTTTTAGACAATTTAATTTTTGTAGTTTTTAGCCCATACAAATTTAAAAAATAAACATTTAAAAAATTGCAAAAACTTTCTCGAGATATTGGCTAAATACACGTTCATATAAAATTGCATAAACATTGATCCATCAATTTGGTGTCCAACGAAGCGCACATACACACAGACTGCTGTACATATGGACGGGCTTCCAAAAATTTTTTTTTCAAAAAAATACTTTTTAAGTTTAGTGGACCCTAAAATAGATTTTTATACCAACTTCTAAAAACAATTTTTGGACGATCACAATTTTTTCTCTATGATAAAGTATAAGGGAGAAAGTGAACATTGGGAGAACACATTCAAAGGAAACATAAGTTTGGTAATCTTACAACTGAGATTAAACTTAGGTGAAATTTGTAGTTCAAATAATAATTTCCCAAAACCTTCTTTGCTAATAGATTGTCATATATTTAAGAAACATATATTTAAGTTGCCTTAATTGCCACATTAAATAAAATATATAAACATTTTATATAAACAATATATATTTTGTTATTTTAAAACACCAACACCATTGTACGTGTATGGGTGGGTGGGTGGGTCAATACCATTGTACGTGTATGGGTGGGTGGGTAGGTCAACACCATTGTATGTGTATGGGTGGGTGGGTGTGTCAACACCATTTTACGTGTATGGGTGGGTGAGTGGGTCAATACCATTGTACGTGTATGGGTCGGTGGGTGGGTGTGTAGATTGGGTTAAATGCTAGAAATATTTACTGTAAAATTTATTTTAAAACAAATATATAAACAAGAGATTTGTATAGTTTATTGTCTACCATGAAGGTATATTCATGATAATCGTCACTTTTATGTGCACTGAGCTCCATAACTAATAGGATTCAGTTCCATAGTCTAAAGTATTGAAATTTCATTTTTTACCTTAACTTACTAGGGTAGTAACTAAATGCACATAGTGTTAAAGTGGTGTGAGACTAAGTGTAGCATAATTTCTTAATTATCTTATGACTTATAACCCTCACGTTCACTTCTCAGAGATAAATTAGATGCAAAAAAACCTTTTACAAAATACGATATGAAACTAGTTAATCTTTTTTTATTCATATGAAAGTGCCTCTTAAACAAATCAACTCCTTACTAACGTATTTAAAAGTATCCTCTCTATAGTTAATTGACTGAATAATTAGTTTCAATTGGATAATAACATCTAAGACATGGGCATTTTAATCAGATATTCATTTTAATATTTCATTTTTATATTTCATTGCAATATCATCTACTTTTATTTATTTCTATCAATATTGGTTTATATTGACCATTTTTAACATGTAAGTTAGAATGATAAGGTTCGTTCATATTTAGTGTCTGATTCGATTCTCATATATAAGGTTTACGTATATTTCATAGTTACACTTATTTATCCAAAACAATGCAACTCACTTTAGCAATTTTAAAATATATGAGAAAGAAGTTTTCTTATAGTATTTCTGAAACAACCAATGAAGTCCAATTCTCCTTTGGGTTCTTTATTAGAAAATTTTAAAATTGTAAATAATTTAAAATATTCTCATATATGCCAATAATAGGATTTATTCTGTGAGGCATTTTGCCTACAATTTAGGCATCTTCAGACACCAATGAGGCGTTGATAAATACTGCATAACTTTGTTATAGATGTTAAAAAAATTTCAACAATAAAAATATCTAAATGTTATACAACTGCCTTGTCTTACATATGTTAATGCTTAAGAATTCTAAAATATGTAATGGTATACTTTACAAACTAAATGTAATAATATTTAGATTTTGAGGGTTTATAAGCAGTATGAAAATCATTCCATGTACAGTATTTCTATATATTCTATATATTCTAAATATTTAACTAAGTAATCTTTAAAATTATATTATTAATTTTTTACAATACATAGTGATCGTAAACATATTCAGTGTTTTTTAACTTTGAACTATTAGTAATTTGTCTGTTTAAGATATTTAAAAAAACAGAAAGTTTAGTAAATAAAAGTGGTATTTATTTATTGAGAAAATGTTCAATTCAATCAAGTTTAATTATTAGTAAAAGTATTTTCTCATTTTAAAATATTTAGGAGTTAATTAATATTTTGGAAAAGAATCGTATTACTTGAGATAATATCGTTTAGAAATAAAAAATCTTACATAATGCCATACCAGAATATTGTTCGTTTCATTTACTATGTATCAAACATTCATTCTTAAATTAAATTTAGGTTTTATGAGAGAGTGAAAATAATTTCAAAAATTCTTTACAACATGCTTGAGAATGTATTTACTTTGTAAACAAGTGAGGTTATGAAGTTGCTCAGCGATGCATGCTGTGCACAAACAAACATCTCATGGATCTGAACAGAATATAATGAACTCGCTGTTATTCGATGGAATAAACCTCTTTTTGCAATATTATCATTGCAAAAATAATATTATTGCTCATTGCAATTAATATGAAATAAGAATGGAGTATAAATTTAAATCTTATACAAAAACAGAGATAACATTATGGTAGAACTTAATCTACATGTTATGTTCTTGCTTTTCCATGGTAATTTTAATTGTTTATAATTTTAAATGAACAAAGTTTTTTTAGTATTCCATAATTTTAAATAAGTAATAAATAGCACGAGGTTGACAAAAATGTAAACAATACATTAAACAACGTGGTAATTAATCAACTATTTCGTTTGAGTAAATATGTAAAATAAAATTACGTGAAATGTAATTTACGTTTCAATTGTTGTTCAAATACCTCCAAGGATCAAAATAATACACGATCACAACATTTTATAATGAATCTACAATTAATTACAAATGAAAAATGTCATATTAGATAACTAGTTAAATATATAACCGAAGTAAATTAACTAATTAATTAAATCTCTGAAATGTTAGCTGAGTTTAGTAATATTTTGCGAAATAGAGGAAATTTTTACAGTTTATTTACTAAATTTTTTAAGTGTGAACATTTTCTAAAGCATTTTTTTTTTAATGCATATGTTTGTTGTAATAACTATGAAAGTATCGTTAAAGTAAATACTGATGATAAAAATGATTCCAAAATTATTGGTAATGTGGATAAATAATGAATCCAAATAAGGTCGTCGTTTTAATCTATTTACTTCCGTAATACCGGGTGTTCAAAAAGTCTGGAACTCCCTTAATATTTATTTTATTAATCAACGCAGAACAATTAAACTCTACGATTACGTCTTCACTCTAGTTACTGACGTTTTGGTCGTTTTAACTGTTCTTTTTTTCGCTTTGGGGGGACGTCCTGAGGAGGAAATGTGAAAAATATTAAATGTAAACTTAGGTCGAGTTATAAGGTCATAACTCGACCTATAGGTATTACACTTAAGATTTTTTAGACTTCATCCACAGGACGTCCCCCCAAAGCAAAAATAAGCACTTAAGATTGACCAAACATCAGTAACGACATAATCATAGAGTTTCATTGTTGTGTGTTTATTAATATTATATAATAAAATATTAAGTGGGTTCCAGACTTTTTGAACACCCGGTATTTTTACATAATTGGTTTAAGATAAAAGTTAAAATATTAAATTTATATCATGATGGTTGAATATATAATTAAACACTGCCATGGAATATTGTATGCTCGTATGAGATATTGAATTTTTTTAATCCTAATGAAAAGAAACAAAACACGGCCAGGTATAAAGTAGTATTTTCTTGTTACATTATTTATAAACATACATTAATGTTCGATTAATTGGTATTTATTTAAACACAAATACATGCAATAATATAACATTGTTTAAGGAAATGTATCGAAAACAGAAGTTTATGTAAAATAAAAACGTTTGGCATTCTCTGAAATTAAAAAAAAATCTTGTAACTGTTATATATAATAAAACTGAGTGTATACAGATTATCATGGAAAACCACATGATGAATCATGTCAACAATAACTTGAATCCTTATAAAAAGTATCCCTAGAACCAAAATAAATTGCTTACTGAAATTTTACAAAATTATGAGTCACAAATCAGAAGCAACTTGTGAGCTTTGAGGAGATTGTATCGTATGTGCTCTGGGTGGAATGTGGCTGTGGTAATTACTCTATTCACCTTAAATAAATCTATAAAATATTTCTTAACGAATATAGATTGTCAAGTATCTAATAAGACTAATGAGATGGTGTGTATCGTAAATATAAAAAGTTAAAGATCGTCTTATTTTGCAAGGCGAAGTTAGGGCTAAGAAGCCCTTTCTAACACTTAACCTGAGGACCAACGGCTTAGGGTGACTTCCGAACCACCAGAGGTGACCAGGCAGGAGGGCTGCATGCAAGGATAGAATCGCTCAAACCCATCCAAGGGACAGCCACGTTTAATTGGCCTCCGGTCAAGGTCACTGGTGGACCGGATAATTTCGCTTCATTATAATATAGTTATTGAACCATTACTTTACAAGTTAATAATGTTAGTGTTTTTTAGCTTTATTATTTCTAACTAACTAAACAAAACAAAAGAGTAATATAAACAGCATTTAATCATTTTTAAAGAAACATTATTCAACTTTATTTTTGAGTCTAAGTAGTTTTCAAAGTTATTGGTTAAAAATGTGACCAAATGAAAATAACTAAACGTAATTTTAATAAAAATAAATTATGTGCTAAATATCTTTCCTCATATTTTCTGTAATTAAAATGAAACATTATTAGGTGATATATCAATATAAGTTCTAGTGTAAGATGGGTCCAAATCCCTATTAAAGAAATAAGTTATATTTAAAAAGGAAAATCGATATCTAAACATTATCACCTATTGCAACTTAAGCAAGAATTTTATTATTTCTTTGGTTTTTTCATTAAAAATTAAGTTCCACCCGTTTTATTTTCTGTTTATTGAAATATTTTTAAAATTTAGTTTAACGTGAAAGGAGGTGTTATGAACAAGTACTTTTCCATATACTTTAACACCATGTGGCACATGACTAAAATGCCTTTTCCAAATATATTTGGCAGCCCATCTGAAAAATGCCTAATCCTCCAATAAAATTCATCCTACTCTGACAAGGGAGTTAACTAACACCCAATTGGGCGTCTGTTATCGAGGAACGTGACTGTTTCACTGAACGTGACATTTCGTCAATATTTGTGGCTTACATCATTTTACCAATATTCCATTTGTTTATAAGTTATTTTTATACAATCCATCATGACCGGTTACATTTCGATGTATTTTAGGACACAGTTTTAGAGACGTATTGAATTTAGGAAACCTAATAAAATCGTTTAGTTTGGATGCTATAAATAAAGATCTGTAGGCATCTGAATAATAAAACAGTAGTATAACTGAGGTAATATTCACATATTTTCAGGTATCTTCTTGGGTATATCGTTTCTAATTTCCCACTCATCATGCTGTATATTTTTTACGTGCTTATCATTATAATATAACTTGTAGAGTCAACAGTGATTAGTTAAAATAAATTATTGATACATCCATACAAATATTTATCTATTATTTATTATATTTAACCAACTTAAATCAAAATTACAGTTAAGTTAAACAAAAGTAAATTTAGGTACTTACTATAATAAAAATACACTGCCTTTACTAGTAAAATTAAATATGAATATCAATTTAAAACACTATGATTATTTTAGAGAATATCTTAACTTAAAATGTATCATTTTATTAGGATGTTTATTAATAAGATGGATTTTCAAACACAAAATCTGTAAATATAAATACTAAAATCGTATTAAAAGGGAATTTTCTTAAAAACGGCTATAATGATTTTGGTTGAATTTTAAGACAAAATGTGAATTACAATTTAAAATATTTTAATAAAAACTGCATGTCTCTAACTTCACTAGTTGTTGAGTTATAACAAAAAAACATATTTGGGAATCAAACTGGTAATTTTTTAAAGTTTTGGTTTTTTGTGTGTTTAATATGGGAGAAAGTTTATACCAACTTTTTGTAACTATTTATTAAATATTAAGTGTAACATTAACATAGGTTATAAATAGAAAAAAAATATCGAATATATTTTAAATAAAAACACAATTCGTTAAATTACCATTCCTTTTTTAAATATCAAATATCAGTTTGTTGATTGGTACAGCCAGCAAGGCTAGATTAACAATGTATACCTAATTGTTAAGGCTGGTTTCAGTATTATGTCATCTCTACCTTTAACTTCATTTCAAAATGGCTGTCCGCCTGGCTTAGGCTACAATCTCATTACAAAATAACAACGTTATGGCCTTGGGACAGAAAAGCCCCTACTTAGCCCACATAAAATTGCTTCCAGCCTAAATGACGCAGAAAAAATTACGTTTATGCTGCAGTTAATGTTTACATCATGATAGAAAAAAAAATAATTACCATTTCGACAATCGTTTTTCGAAGGGTTTTCTTATAATTCTCAGTAATATTTATTGTATGCTTAAATCAGGCAGACAGTTGATGAAAATGTGTGTATATTTTGGGAAAACTTATTTTTAATTCAATTTTAATGGATTTCCTTCATGTAGTTGATTTAATTTAGAAAATTATCAAAATATCGCCTATATACTCTTTAATGATGAAATAAGATTCATATAATAAATGTTAAACTCAAATTTAATAAGTGTATTTTGTATCTTTATAAGAGTGAAAAATAGGTTACATTTTTATTCCAAAATAATTATTATCCCATGAATCTTAGATATTTATATTTTATATAGTAAAAGTATAATTTCCAAATCATGCAGAGTTTTTACTGTCCCAAAAATATAATAAAAATTATTTTGGAATAAAAATGTAACCTATTTTTCACTCTTATAAAGATACAAAATACACTTATTAAATTTGAGTTTAACATTTAATTATTATTTAAGATCCTATTCTACAATAAGTGATATGTTGGAAATGGACCAAGATCAATAAGGAAAAGGAATATAATGTTTGTAAGAGTGCTACAAAAAGTTATCCTTATAACTTGTTATTAATTGATAGAATATTGCTTACTTGTGAGGAAGATCTCTAAGGATTTATTCCATGAGCAATGTGAGAAATAGCCAAATTTAATTAGATAACTCTTTAAATCCTCAAACACGTGCATAACTGCTGACAGCATAGTCTCGAATAAGTTGACACTAACATAACACTTCTTTTAGTTTATGAGGAAATATCAGAATGAAAGATCCCAGTTCTTTTAATAGTGATGAGGATAGAATAGTGTAAACGTCACTTAATGCATGGTGCAGGGACCGAAATGTAGGGAGACTTATGCTAGAAGTAGACATTTAAACGTATCCTATGATGGCTGTCTGCACAAAATAATGTGTGACAAGATCATCTTATTTAGATAAATGTATGCCATCTTAGCTAGTTTTGCAGTACGTTCAGTTGAGTACGCAAAGCCCCACTGAAATTCACCGTGCATCAGGTTAACGAATGAATGTTGGATATTTTTCTCACTTTTTATATTCAAGAATAGTTTTCTAAAAAGAAAATATGTATTTTTTACACTTCTTTCCCAAATCCTAGGTAAAGATGTCATTAAACCAAATTTAAGTATAGGTCAGTTCACAGCAGCATATCCTGTGAATGGTGAAACATTACGCTAATACTATCTCACCTCAAAGACTACTGATATAAAGTAATTTAGTACATTCTTTCGTAGAAACTGATTACTTAATATGCCGGTGGATTCATCTTTCCTACACTGTGTGGGAGGTGGGAGAGTTACCTTTAGCAGAGACTACAACGGGAAGAGTCCCATTCAAGTTTAGCGTGGTAACGCTAAGGGTGGCACCCACCCACTTACACAGCCAAGGCTCTTGTTACTTTGGGGCATTTCCGATTCTTTTAACTGTCGAGTATAACCATTTTACATCATTATTTTCAGATGTTATTTATAAAATGCACTTAATTACCTCCAACCTCTTTTTAACTTGATAAAAGTAAAATAAAAGTATATATTTGTAAGATTAACAGTTGCTATATTTTTCAAGATATTAGATATGACTGTTCAAAAGTTAAATGTAATCTTTTTTAACATTTAAATGTAGTTTATAATAATACAAAATAATAATATTAGAGATATATTCAACAAATTGATTAAACATAATAATATTACATTAATAACACAAACACTACTTGTTGATGGTTCAGACTAAAGGTTGATTTGTAATATATTCACACAAAAACTAACTAAACAATAAAATACTAAGTACTACACTAAAAATAAATACATACTACGTTGCTTTTTATAAGATGTTCTGAACTTTTTCATTGATAAATGACATTAAATACAACATAGACTTCAATTGAGCTGTAACTGGAACCAAATTGATGTCAATAGCCACTCAAGTGGCTGTCTGTTGTGGTGTACGTGACTAGGTTATTTTACGTGATGTTCCATCAGCAGGAATGATTTTCTGATGATCAATTTCGTTTCAAAATGATAAATTCATTGTCATTATGGTCCATTGCCTTGTTAGTTGGGTGTTGAAATATACTTAAATGTGGCACTAACACCTATTGAGTTTTTTTAACTTAAAAACCTTTCCATTCATAGGTAAAAAAAATTACCTGAAGCAGTAGCTTTCCTGCCGTATTTGTGGAGTCCTCCTTAAACAAGTCGTGTTTAGGTGAATAGCTATAGTCAACAGCCAATAGGGAAATCGAGCAGCTCTGCATTACGGTGTCCCTCAAGGTTCAGTCGTAGGGCCTTTTTTATTTCAGTTTTACCGGAATAATTTAAATTTAGTAAAAACCATTGGATGGTGGTGTACTTTCCAGTTCTTAAGACTATACGTTGAAGCGTGGAGTCAATAGTCGATATAGAGAAGGATGCGTTCCATTAGTCAATCAGTCTTCTCAATTAATATTTCCCTAGATGCTTCTAAAAAACAGATTTCAAGATATAAAATCGTATTTTCCTGAACTGTGTCCCTCTGTATTCCTCATTCAATAGTTCGATTTGGAGATATAATACAGAAAGAGTTTGAGCTTAGTAAATATTTTAGAGTCTCAAGTTCTTGGAGTTTATAGATTATCGTATAAAAGTTAATGCTATGAAAATGTTTCTCGTACTGTTTATGTTATAATAACCCTCTCACAAAATCACCCTAGTTTAGTTTAGTTTAGTTTAAAAGGGGATATATAGTTGGTCCAGCCAACCCTTGCAACGAAGCCTAAGGCTTTTTGTGCCAATCCCGGTGCCTAATCGTCGTAAAGCTGGCTGCCCTTGACCAAGTCAAGGAGCTTCTTCACTAGATTGGTAATTTCCAACTGTCCCAGAGGTGAGCCTTCAAAAAGTGCTCTTCTTCTGGCACCTAGAGCCTCACACTCCAGGACAATGTGTTCTGCCGACTCCTCGTCCTCCCCACAGAGGCGACAGATGGGATCCTCCGCAAAGAGTCCCACCGTTCTTAAATGCCTCCGGAATTTGCCGTGGCCGGTGATGAGTCCCACCACCAGCCTAACGTGCGATTTGTTTAATCCAAGAAGTGACTTAGTCAACTTCTGGGAGGGCTTCTTGACAAGAACCTTGCCGAGTCTTTGCCCTGGGAACCGCCGCCATCTTTCCAGATGTCTGGCGCTGACCCAGTTTTTAATTGCTGCTTTGGCAGCTGCAATCGAAACGCCGCAGGCCGGCTCAGGACCAGTGAAGGGCTTGAGAGCCCCCTCCCTAGCCAAGGCATCGGCCTGCTCGTTGCCTTCTAGTCCCCTATGTCCTGGGATCCATTCCAGCGAGACCTGGTTTCTTGATCCCAGGATACTGAGGGTCTCCACGCATTCCCAGACTAGACCAGACGAGACCTTCCAGGAGTCCAGAGCCCCTAAGGCCGCCTGACTGTCTGAGAGGATGCGGATGTATTTCCCACAAACCCCTCTCTCGACCGCCTGGGCGGCACAATGAAGGATTGCGGTGACTTCAGCTTGGAAGACGGTGCCATACGCTCCCAGGCTCACGCTAGCGTTGGTCCTAGGGTTGCCAGTATAGACGCCAAATCCAGCTCTGTTGCCCATTCTAGACCCGTCTGTGAACCACACAACTCGGTCGTGAGAAGAAACCGGGCTACCAACACCGTCCCAGTACTCCCTCGACCTGAGGTCCACAGTATAGGGTCTAGCGAAAAGGAGCTTAGTCCCAACAAAGTCAGACTTCATTGAGAGTATCTCGTCCTTTACTAAATTGGTCACTGAGGAGTGACCTATGCAGGACCCCCTCCAGTGGCCAGTTAGCTGAAGCCTATAAGCCGCCGCCCGAGCCTCTCCAATAATGAAGAGATCAAGGGGCGGCAGGTTGAGAAGAACCTCCAGTGCAATAGAAGGGGTCGACCTAAAGGCCCCTGTCATGCACATGCAGGCAAGTCTTTGTAGGCTAGAAAGCCTACCCCGGACTGTAACCTGGTTGACCTTAGGCCACCAGATCAAAGCCCCGTAAGTAATTTGTGGTCTGATGACCGCTGTGTAAAGCCAGTGGCAGACGTGGGGTGACAAGCCCCATGTAGAGCCCACACAGCGCCTAGTGGTCACAAAGGACCACTTAGCTCTGCGGATGACTTTATCAAGATGCAAGTTCCATGTCAGTTTCTGATCAAGGATTACTCCCAGATACTTAACCGACGATGAAACAGGCAGAGACACCCCCCCAAGGGCCAGGCCTCTGAAGGAGCCCTGAACCCTTTTCCTGGTGAAGGGAACTATTACTGTCTTGGAAGGGTTTATTGCAAGCCCTTCTCTTGCACACCAGGAGTTCACTGCTTCCAGACTGTCGTTCATGATGTCCGTAACAGTGCCCTGGTACTTGCCACGGACCAGTAGGACTAGATCATCCGCATAGCCCTGTATGAAAATGCCCTTTTCAGTGAGGCTGACTAGGAGATCATCCACCACCAGGTCCCACAGAAGGGGTGAAAGAACTCCCCCCTGCGGGCATCCCCGGCTCGCAGAAATCTCCACCACCTCACTTAGAAGGGTTGATTGAATTCTTCTGCCCCGTAACATGTGGTCGACCCACCTACAAATGGTGGGCTCTACACCACGTTGTCCCAGAGCACGAATAATTGACTGATATGAGGTGTTGTTGAATGCCCCCTCAATATCCAAAAAGGCTCCTAGTGCGATTTCTTTATTCTCCAGGGAATGTTCAAGGTGTCTGACCAGACAATGGAGGGCAGACTCACAAGACTTCCCCGGGAGATATGCATGCTGATTTCGATGTAAAGGGGAGTCTTTAAGCGCCCCTTCTCGAATGTAAAATTCTACGAGTCTCTCCATGGTCTTCACCAGAAACGAGGAAAGACTAATTGGCCTAAAGGATTTGGCGTTTGTGTAGTCGCCACGACCCTGCTTAGGAATAAAAACTACTTTGCTGACTCTCCAGGACTGAGGAATATACCCGAAGGCAAGGCTCGCTCTGAAGATTTCGCAAAGTAGAAAGTGGAGGTTCGGTGGGCCCTTCTGCAACAGTGCGGGGAAGATGCCGTCGCCTCCTGGTGATTTAAATGGGCTGAACTTGTCGATTGCCCATTTAACTTTGGAAACGGTGACTATGCGTCTAGCTTGCCTCCAGTCCTCTCGAGTTGCCCTAGGTATAGGGCTAATCTCTCGAGGGCCAGAGACTTCCAGAGCATCGTCAACGAGATTCCCTGGGAAGTGACACTCCAGAAGGAGCTTGAGCGTTTCGCCAGGTAGAGTTGTCAGTTCCCCTGAGCTGGTTCTAAGACTGCCCATGGGGTTGATAGGTTCGCTAGCCAAGATTTTCTGGATTCTGGCTGCCTCTTTGATGGAGTCAATGCCCCTACAAAAGGTTTGCCATGAAGCCTTCTTGGCATCACGAATGGATGAATTGTAGTCGTTAAGAGCTAAACGATACTCTTCCCGACAGTTGGCCACCTTAGAGCGGTTAAAAAGCATCCTAACGCGCCTTTTCTTAGCTTCCAGGGATTTTGACCACCACCCGATTTTTGGTCTAGGCGGTGTGTTTGAAATTGGACAGTTGTCGTGGTAACTTTCGAGGATCGCGTCCTGTAAGCAGGATGCCGCCTGTTCTAATTCCACGACAGACCTTATTCGTACTCTACCCCCCCCGGGACCCAGTCCCGCAATGGCCGAGAGTTCCGCAGCATAGGACTCCCAGTCCGTCCGCCTTGGATTTCGGTGAGGAGAGGAAAGGGCTGACATTTTAGCCTTGATATCAAAACAAATGTACAGGTGATCAGAAAGAGAAGGTTCGTCAGAGACCCGCCAGTTGTCAATGAGGCCTAGAGTGACCGCATTGCAAAGGGTCAGGTCTATGACTTCTGCTCTAACTCTGTTCCTAAATGTGGGTTCGTTGCCCCGATTTAGTATAAACAAATCATAATTTACTATGAAGTTTAATAGGAACTCACCCCTCCTGTTGGAGTCAGATGATCCCCATACCTCATGATGTGCATTGGCATCGCAGCTGACCAGAAGGTGCCGCCCACCAATGGATTGTTTCTCCACCAGGGCTTCAAGTTCCCTGGAAGGAGGTGGATCCTGAGCATCATAGGGAAGGTACACAGAGCTGACGATGAACTCCCTATGCCCTTCCTCAGTGCTCAGTGTAATTCTCACTGTCGTGATGTCCCTGGAACAGAAATCCAACAGGGGAAATACTTCCATACCATTGCGTACCAAGATACAAGTCCTAGCATTATTGGTGGAACAAGAGGAAATTATCTTACCTTTTGCATCGGCCAGTCCTGCGATTCTGCCCTTGTGTAACCAAGGTTCCTGAATCAGGGCCAGGTCGATGTTATGTGCAATCATGGACTGACAGAGGGCTGCCGAGGCAGCCTTACTGTGATGCAGATTGGCTTGAATCACCCTCGGCATTGTCCCCAGCCAGCCAAGTTGGAATCAGAATCGGAGAGAGACATGTCCCCCCCCGACGTTGATTTAGCCCGAGCAATGGAAAACAAGGGCTGGCCAGTGTGGCTGCCCTCTGCTCCCATGCTCGGTTCATTGCCTAAGGTCTCAAATCGGTCCTTAGGAGAAGATTTTGTTGTTTTGGTTTTATCTGGGTCCATAGGATTCCCACGATTAGCTAGGGAAATAAATGGTCTAGCCCCGACAGAGCCCCGCATGCCAGGGTAAGCCTGTTTGAAACTGGATTTCGGCAGGTGTCCAGAGTCCGCATGGTATAGACTGGTCTACCACCAGCCATTCAGCCCTCGGCCCACGCTGTTCCGCCTTGGCTTGGTTGGAGAGGTTAGGTAGGATAAGGAATTAATGGGATAGGAGTGCTCTCAGCATCGGGATCACACTGAGAGCTGTGGGAAGGTGTCCTACCCCTCCTCCTCCTCATCGGTTATGGGAATGATGAGACGCCGGGCTTGGGACCGGTATCGAGCGGAGTTAAATCACCCTATGTTCAGAATGGCTTAATTTTGCCTGATTATAAAGTGCAAAAATTGTGTTTTTCTATATTAATTTATTATATACGTTAATGTTGAGCTAAAATAATACACAGTTTATTAAACCATTAAAAATAAATTCTAACAAATCTTGAAAAAATTAATTTTCTATAACATATCAGACTCCCATTATACAAATTTGTATTGATTCTTTTCAAAATTGTATGATGAGATTATTGTTAAATGCTGAAAGATTACATTTTGGAATTGACTTAAATAATTTAATCGCATTGTGATTAAATTGAAACACTTAAATAACTTAAATTAACGAAATTCTTTCACAAACACTTTGCAAAAAAATTAAATATTTTTTTAAACGTGTTTGTTATTAGTACCATATTTTCATTAGTCATAGCCAAAGTTTGTTTGGTTGCACACTCCACAGTGCTCGACATGTCTCATTATGAGAAGGGAGAATGAGACTTTTAACGACTTCTTGCCTGGCTTTTCTTATTACTTCAAACACAAAATATGTTGGTGTTAGTAATTATACCTTAAATGTTTATACGATTTTTGGAATGTGAAATGTACTTTAGTACCTTTCAATGTACCTTCATAATATAATTATATTCAAATTTACCACGTCAATATCATATAAAGTGTAATTAAGTATTTTTAAGGAATGTAAAAATGATAAGTAATCTTAAATTGATAATTATTATCATAAAAACTCTCAAAATGGCAACTTAAATTCCCTTCTCCCAGCCGGTGAACTAGTTTTATAAATGTTTCCCTCCCTTTTTAGGGCTATTATTCTAAAAAAAAAACAATTGGCTTACTATTTATACCTTAATTTTGATAAAAATAACTTTAACGCATCCTAACTAATTTATTTGCAACTGTGAATCTTTGCAACTTACAATTATACGTACAAGCATGGAGTATACCTTTTAATATTACATGCTAGAGAGAACTTTGAAGTCCTCAATTACCCACATACTGGTAAACCCAATAAAGAGAGTTTTCATTTTTATATAATTTCTGAAATTTACCAGAAAGTGTTCTGTCCCCTGACTTAAAACAAATGAAAAATAAAATGAAAATTCAATTTATTTCCCAGAACATAAAATAAAGAAATACATACAATTCTATTAATACTTATTTGAAAAATAAAATATACGTAATGTAAGCAGATATATAAAATAAATGAAAATAAATAAAAACATATTTTTCTAGTTAATATATTTGCCATTGGGAAAAGTCCTGCATGGGCGGAAGCCTGTGTGCAGAACAGAGTTCTAAAAAGCTGCACGATAGCATTTTAGTATGTAACTTGGGACAGTTAAGTTTTTTTTGTTTGTTTAAGAAAATGGTAAAAAAGTAAGATAATATACTTATCAGTTTATGTCCAAGCTCTTGGTCAGTTTTAGAACATGGCATTATAGGTAATATTACATCTACAAACATGATACAGTAAGCTTGCTGACAATAATACATATTGGCTTCAATCTTTTATATTGATTCTATATAATTTTTTTTAAATAACTGATTAGGTGAATACTTTTTAAAATTATTTAACTTATAATTTCTTCATATATGCTGTAAAATACATAAAGGAATAGTTTTTCATAGAATTAAAAAAAAAAAAAAAACATTTTCCAATATGACAAAATACTGTTAGTTTTTATTTAGATTAGCACAATATACAAGGTTGAAAAATATAAAAACGCTTTCAAAATTTTTATATAACTTCAATAATAAAAGTTAAATCTTGTATATGGATACAAAGAACATAATTTTTGATGCTATTAGCGACATTTCATTTTTTTCGGGGGGGAAGCCCACGAGGAGTCGACGAAAATTTTCAATGTAAGCCTAGGTCGAGTTTGGTATCACATAAAAGGTCTACTCAAGAGAAATTAATTGCTGCAAAATTTCCAGAGTAGAGTTTATTTGAATTTAAATTTAACTAATTTGAAAAATATTATTTGTCCGCTATTTAACGGTTCGAAGTAAATTATTCTGATAAAATGTTATACTTTACTGAAAACAGTTATTTGAAAAATTAACTATAAATTATCTATGGAAATAAATAATGTTGTTGTAAAAGAGTTTCTATATTTTTCCTACCTTGTTTACATCATAAACGTGCACAAAAAGAAAATATTGAAGTAAATTGTTTTTGGGATTGTCGATTTTTATAATATGAGTAAAAAACCAAAACCTTTAACTTATCATTATCAGACAGAACATTTTATATTGAGTATCATTTGTGAGTTACTTATAAATAAATATGTTCTATAGACATATTTCAATAAATGCTTGATAATTTAGTTACCAATCAATTAAATAATATAAGAAATTTACTTCCCACTTTTACATAGTATACAAACTTTTATATTTTAAAAAGTTCATAAAATCACATTGTTATTTGAATAGATTAATATATAAATGCTTAAACGTACAAGTACTAGCACTTTGGCGTTGTTAACTTGATGGAGGTTCACCCCGAGGCTAAGACTGAACTAAATATTTACTAGGTAATGAGCTTGTACCTAGAGTTTATGCTCTGGGATTTCCTGTTGAGAGATGAGTTTAAACGCATTTTAAAATGTATTGTAAGCATACTTATATTAAATTCCTTCATTTATTGATGTTTCAACGTAATTAACTGAGGTACAAGGGGATAATTTAAACAGTACCTTGAGACAGAAAGAAAGATACATAATGTAAATAACAAAAACAGCACAACAAATAGGAGTAGTTAGTTATAATCCAACGAAAAGTAGTCACAATAATTTTATGATTTGAATTACCTTAGGAGAATTTTAGGATGACTTTTATGACATTTAATGATTTAACTTAAAATGAAAATGTTTAAAATAAGTATTTGACCCTTTCATTTTTATTTGATTAATTTTATTGTTGCAATGCAGATAATATGAACTTAATGAAATCATAGTTAACTTTTATGAAAAGAAAACTTTTATTTAGGAATCCAAGACTTTGTTATTAAAGACAATTTCTAAAATGGTCCATGTGATCACTTGGAAACTCAGCCAATATATGAAGCCAAACGATTTTGTTTTTGTGGGGCCCTCAACTACCCCTACACTTATCATGCCATCCACTAACCATATTGAGGAATCGAGTTGTGCTAAAATGAAAGGAAGCTGTAACATGATTGCAATTTCCAAATTATAACCCCTAAAGTCGTTGTGTTAAACAATTTTTAGTAAAGATAGCAAAGACTACTTATATTTGAAGGCATCTTGATTTCTTCAAACAATTTCTCTTATACATAATAAGCTGAAATGGTATGGACAATTTTTGTGTCTGACTAGGAATCCAACTATAGGGTCATAAATCCCTCTCTAAGGTGCCACAAATAGACAGCTTCTTCTAAAGGTATATTTTCGAGCTCTCAAGACTAATCATAGTGACCAAGATAACGTGACCTTGATTCAATACAAGTCAACCACAATGCGTTTAGCTAAGACAGTCGAAAGGTAAAGTTGTTAAAGGATGTACAACCCCTACGACTTTAAAAAGGTAAAGACTATTCAGAACTCTAGCTTTGTAGTGTCCTTTACTGGAGATTTCTGATATTATCGAGAGATAAGGGCGTCAAGCCACCACACCCATCGTGATTGTTCCTTGTATAGGTGACGACGAGGGATTCGGTTCTTTTCAGCAGACCTCCAGACCACTCACTGGATAAGGTTGGAAGTCATCTCTAACCCATTGGTCTCCAAATCTACCCTAACTTAGTTTGGTAAAATATGACCACCTCGAATGTTTTACATTTAAAATATTATAATAATAGCATGAAAATTTTCAAAATTAGTAAAGTAAAATTTTTGTCAATTATAGTTTTTTATGAAATTAATATATTAAGCTTTGCAACATCACTATATTTAAGGGAAATTCGTCCCGTTTAATTTAAG
Organism: Stictocephala bisonia; assembly: GCA_035578905.1. Classification (NCBI taxonomy): domain Eukaryota; kingdom Metazoa; phylum Arthropoda; class Insecta; order Hemiptera; family Membracidae; genus Stictocephala; species Stictocephala bisonia. The sequence continues at coordinate 18,828 of JAQJVL010005072.1, forward strand.
AAACTTAAACTTGTCTTCCACTCCTAAATCACTAAATGGGACTCGTTGCTGGACCGGTCACGTAGCCAGTCCAACAAAGAATACTTTATAGGTTCCAATTTATTTTCTTGTTTCGGACTTTGTTCAATACGCGTGTCTTACAATGTAATTTTCGTTTTCGTTTTCACTGGGACTGGTTTATATGATCCAAATTTAATTAACTATAATAAAATAGTTCTCATTATATAAACATAGCATTAGAAATACGCCTTAATGACCAGATGAATACTAAATGCCCTTCCATAGATTATCAAAATGTATTCATATAAATTAAATTTGACAAGCTAGAACAACAAAAAGATCAATTAAATTATAACCTATTTCAAACAATATTTAAAATGAAAAGGAAACATGACATTTTTAACTCGTCTAAATTTACATAAACAAAAAAATTATTCATGTTAGCAATAATATTTCGGTGGATTGTACTTTTATTTAAATCACCTTTGTATATGCTAGTACTTGTACGTTATAGGACCTAGGAAGTGTGTGTGTGTGTGTGTGTGTGTGTGTGTGTGTGTGTGTGTGTGTGTGTGTGTGTGTGTGTGTGTGTGTGTGTATGTGTGTGTGTGTGTGTGTGTGTGTGTGTGTGTGTGTGTGTGTGTGTGTGTGTGTGAGTGTGTGTGTTATATTGGAAATAATATTATATTCCTAATATGCTTAGTATATTTAGTATTTTATTTTAATAGAACACCGTGCATAACTCTGACCAAACTATGTTTTTATAAAGGGCAATGACACTTCAGTATTACTTATTAAATATTTTATAGCGAATAAATTAGACTTTGGCAAAATATTTATTTCAACACTATTATTGTATAAGTCACTCTAAAATGTTACGGACAAACGATCTCATAACAAAAATTAGTAGTAAATTACTATTGAAATTTTGCAGTTAGTTATTATGAATATAGTGTTGGGTGAGTGTTGTATTTGTAGTGCAAGACATGTCAAAATTCGTAAAATTTTAACAAAAACAATGGATGTATTAGAATTATAATACATTTGAAATAACCCAGTATAATAACGTTGCCATATATAGCTGAAACAATTTTTGCCAATCTGACATTACATTTCTAAATATTCAAGCTATGTTGACTGTTAAGGAGGATATCTGAAGTGCCCATTATTTCAATATTGTATTTATGTTTCCATTTTATAAACAAAATTAAAATGTCTCAGTAAGGTGGAACAAATACATAATGATTTGTACAGTACCATACTATACTACTTCATTTTGTAAGTAAAGTAACCTATCCTGGAACAGTCAGACTGGTAGTCTTATTCAGACAAATGAAGCAATTCCGTCCAACGACCTGGACTGTCTTCCGTAACAAACTGCTCACACGTGACATTTTAGCGTTCTGATATTGCAACAGCAGTACTATAACATTACCCTTGATTTTTTTGAGCAAAGTGACGTATCCTGGAACAGTCAGACTGGTAGTCTTACTCAGACAAATGAAGCAATTCTGTCTAACGACCCGAACTGTCTTCCGTAACAAATTGCTCACACGTGACATTTTAGCGTTCTGCTATTGTAACATCAGTATTATACCATTACCCTTGATTTGTTGAGCAAAGTGACGTATCCTGGAACAGTAAGACTTGTGGTCTTACTCATAAAATGAATTATTTATTTATATTATGCTGCATCCTTGACCAGAACTGTTTTCTCTTATGCTGCAAGCATTCCTCAATTTACTTGGCTTTTGCCTAGTGGCAGGCTTAGCCTCCCTTTCTTCTTTGTGCATGATCTTTTAAGTGGTTTTTAAATTATTTTTTCTGAGACATCTATTGTTTATGAGTCTATTTAAAGCATACGGTTTGTTTTAATTTTAGTCTTCTGTAAAATTCTATGAGTGACCGGTTATACTTTAAAATTTTGTAGGTTGATATTTGACAATCCTTTACACCATCCCCTTTTCATTGGTTTAAGTACTTTTTTATTCAGCAAAATAAAGTTATTGTTTTTCTATTAAAGTACTTGACTGCAAATAGAAGAATAGACCTGTAAATTAACTATCACCATGTGATATATGAAATCTAGAATACTTCTAAGTTATCTCTAAGTTTTACTTCAATAGTTAATTAAAAGTTTTGTTGAAATTAATATTATCAATTCTGTCTAGTGATGTAAAGAAAGTTGGCCTAACCTAGGCTGGGTATTTGGGGGTTAAGCCCCTAGATAATTGTAAAACGTATTGGCATTTGCCACTTGACTGGTATTTTATTTCTTCATCACTTGATACTTATTTTGGAATAAGGCCGAATAAGGTAACCCCAATTTGATAATTTTGTAAGAAGGAACTTATTCGTTTCTATTGCTCTTCGGGACTACGTGTCAGAACGTTCTTTTTCGGCCACGGCCACTGGTACTGTATTTTTGGACTGGCTCTTGCGTTAAAACAAATCTAAGTAAATAACAGGGCATCTTAAGGGATTTTTGGTTCAGTGAGGGAGCTTATTATGCATATTTTTATTTGGGGTAGTTTATATTTCATCGAAAAAAAGGACTGTGAACCATAGACTAGTCCTATTGAATATGTTATTTAGCTTTAAGCTTTTAGAGTCTTTTTTCAAGGGTGATTTAACACCGATGACCTATTGCCGGATTTGGTGGAATTTTGGTTGGTGGGGTCAATACAAATGTGTAATGTTGTTGGAAATATTTATGGAGGTTCCGTTTTAGTGGCCATATCCAATAGAGGGATTTTGTTTTATTTAGTGTTGGTTATTAGGGTATTTATATTGTTTCTAGTCTTTTATTGTAAATTATTTGATGTATATATATTATATATAGTTTAACATTTTTCAATGAATAATTGTATCTGGAGTTTATTAAACATCTTTTGATTTTCATTGAATTTTAGATACTTCTGTTTGAATTGTATATTTTAGTTTTTTAGTCTTTAAGTATATGTAACCCTTTTTTCTATCATCCCTTGATCCTGTGGTCATTCGATCGATGGACCCTCCCTATTGCAGCCTAGTACACTATATGTTAGGCCTGGATTTAGTGAGAGAATGGGCCTCAGTAACGAGATGAAGCGACTTCTGTAACAAAATGCACACATATATTGTTGTAACGTTCTAATACTGTTACAAAATAATGTTATAATATCGGTACTACCATGTATGTTATTTTTAGAGGTGACGTGACCTATCTTCAAATAGCTAAAGAGCGATACCACACCGAGAAACGAAGCAATTCTATGTAACGACCTATAGTGACCTCTCTGTACAAACGTGACATCAAAGTATTATTATGATATCAAAGCACTATCATGCCGTTTCCCCTGGTTTGCTCAATTACGTGATCTATATCATAACAATTGGAATGGTATCCTACACTTATAAATGAAGTGATGCTGTATAACAACCCGAAGTCACCTCTGTAACAAACTGCCGAAACGTGACCTATTATGGAATGGCTAGAGTAATATTTTACCAAGAAAAATGAAGCAATTTTGTTTAACCGCCAAGAGTTACTAACGTAGCAAACTTCAATAACGTGACTTTTCTTGGAGCGTCCTATGAGTGATATCTTACTCAGACAAATAAAGTAATTCTGTGTAATACTACGTGACTTATTATAGAACAGTCGGAGCGAATCTTACTCAGAAAAGTGAAGTAATTCTGTGTAAAGGCCAGGAGTTACTTCTGCAACAAACTGCGGTCGCATGACATCTGGGAACTGTTACAGTGGTATCTTACTCAGATAATTGAAGCCATGTGTAATGATCAAGAGGCCTTTCTGTAAAAAACTGTGATTATGTGACCTACCTTGGATATGACATAGTATTATCTTACTCACTACTCAAAAAAATGAAGCAAATTTGTATAATGACCAAAAGTCACTTATGCAACAATCTGCAGTTTCAGAATATTTTTTTTTTCGGAAATGTCACAATGGTATTTTGGTTACATATGTAAAGTTATTTTGTCTAAAGACATGAGTCCCTATGTAGCAAACTGGATACAGGTTTAGTGGTATCTTAATCAGAGAAATGAAGAAAGTCGGTGTAGTGACTTAGGTTTACTTCTGTAACACTAAATATAGTGACATTGTAGTTTTATTATATAAGTATTACATTAGAAATTCGATGTAGATTAATATAATATTTTCGTAAATATATTGTTATTATATATACTATTCTTAAAAAAATTGCTTGATGTAAAGGTTGTTAATTTTAATTTCTTTTGAAAATTGTATAAAAAATATTTTTACTTGCTAACTATAATGTAACCATAGTCTAAAATTGTAAAATCATATGAATTCCTCTGCAAAGGATGATAATGGAGTATATAATGGGTCTTTGTTAGAACTTCCATTGCTTAAAAGTACTAGAATTATTCTTAAATTTTATAATTAATGTTTCAGAACCATATTTTTAGTTATTTCAAAATATGTAGGTTTAGTACATATTTGCCCAATTAACCTCCTCGTATTACATTTCATTAAGGACTATGTTCGCTCGTGTTAGCTGCGTACCTAACACCCAATAATATAATTATGTTCCACTTATTTTCAGTAATATACAAAAAAGAAAAAATGCAAACTTAAAAAAAAATCTAACAATAGTTTCAAATTGTAGTGAAAAACAATTTCGATTAACAGTAAATAATGATTATTTTGAGTCCTCCTATAGTTACGAGCAAAATAAATTATTCATTACTTCTTTGGTTAATTACTTCTTGGTTATCGTTACCGCCTGTTAAAAACCTAAACATTTTTAGTTTTTCTAAAAACAGAATTATTGCTTGGATTAAAAATAAATAAAACATGTTAATTACACCCAATAATCATATCATCATATGAACATTATATGATCATGGTAAACTTAAAGGTAAAACATAAAACCTCTTTAATTATAAAACGAAAATATTGATTGAAAAGGTGGTGCCATTTATTGTAATTTTTCAATCAAGAATAATTTGAAACTTGTTCCGGGTCTTAGGGATGTCTAGTCTCACCACTGGCAAGTTTGTTTGTAGTACACTAAAACATTGTTAAGGTTGTTTTGTATTAAATATTTTATTAGTAATATGAATAAATGATATATTATAAACTAATTTGACAAGTCATTGCCAAAACACTTATACTCGTTAGGCGCATGTGACACTGAAATAAACAAATTAATTAATAAGTCTGAGAGTTAACAATTTAGAATGTTAAACAAGCATAATGGAACCAAGTTACCATACGAGTAATTACAAATTAAGTAAACAAATTAAAAATGGTGTTGTTTAATCACATTATTTATGTAATATTAACTACCATTGAAGCATAATAATGTGATACAACAAATCTTCGTCAACTTTTTACTTTTTTCATAAGGTAAGGAAAAGTTTTCTTATTTTTTGCTATGAAGTTTTAGATTTAAAGTTTTTTTTATTCTTAAACGGCATACGATGTGAATTTCCATTCCTATATACTACAACCCTTTTCTGCAAAAAACATGATTGCCTATAAAATATTTATGGCCTTATAAAGCCACCATCTCCAAAATATCCATAAAATTAGGTTCTCCAGAAGGGGCTTGGAAAAATCTTTGAACGAGTATAAAGAAAAATTATTATCCGTTGAACATAAATATTTATTTAATACAATTTTCTTTTCTTTTAGTTTTTAAATAAACTTCACTCGCTAGTTCACATAGGTCTGCAGGCCTGTGAGTGAACTTAATTCAACGAGTGAAGTACTGACCATTGCCTCAGTGGGGGTTCGACCTTGGACCTTGATCTCCGCAGTCCGATGCCTTAACCACTGTGCCACCACGTTGGCAACTAATTAAAACAATTGCTGTTTCGGTATCCCTTTCTTGTCCATTATTTATTAAAAATAAATAAAGGTTTGGAATATTTTTTTTTAAACATCGACATGGTATTTCAGTGTAATTACATGATTACAATTCATTAAGTAAGTTCAAATAAAGTGAAGGAGCTTACAAAAAATGTTAATACAATTGTCGAATATGGTTTGAAAAATATGACTGGCATTGTACCCAAATAACGTGTCGTAAATATCTAATGATTTAAATCTAACTATTACATATTTTTACAACATATTTACATTTTATATCCAAATAATAAAGTTCTTTAATATTAGTTCTATATGTTTATGAGATACGGTTTTGAAACAATATACATTTACTGTCAGCGCAGAAATTATTTGCACTTGAGTTTGAAGGTTGTTTAAGATCTCAAAGAAACTAAAAAGCTTATGAAAAAACCAAACTATTATAATGCTCGTAAGTTGTACGTTATTACATATCCATTTTCAAATTTATTGTATAGTAAGTATTACATTGTTATTATTATTTCTGAAACACAGTACCATCTATACGTACGTACTATAAATTAAAAATGTTAACTATTCAATGCAAAATGTTCTCGAATAATTTCCTGTTACAATGTTTTCTTGACTAAAATAGGTCGTACAATTAATAACTTTGTACTTTCAATTAATTAAACACACATTTTTGTATTTACGGGTAGATCAAGATGATTTTAATTCCATATAACACGTCTATGACCAGTAATTTATTTTTATACAAAGAACTGATAAATAAAGATTTAAGAAAATTCTGAAGTTGTTATAAACATGAGTACATAATTTTTTAGTATGAGAATAATAATTTAATAAGATATACCATTACTATTTTTAACCACGAACATAAGTATTAAATATTTTATTAAATTATTAATAGTAAATTATTAAAATTAAATAATATTAAATAAACAATTTGTGAAATATATTAACATTTTAGGATTCTTGAAATTATCTCTGCTTAAAAACATGTTCTTAGATATAATTATAAATAGAAGTAAATCCATGTATATACTTCAGTTGAAATACTGTTGATTAATGTTTAATTGGAAAAAAGACAATGAAAGATTATGAGCTAACAATAAAACTTCAAATCATTATTTTAATAAATGGGTTATTCTAGTATATGTCGGTAATTTTTAGTGAAACATTCTCTATAATAGTTCATCATGTCTATCCACATATCGTGGTATGAGTATACCCAGTGATAGTCTATTTATGAAATTACCTGTATCATCCATATAGGGCAACTTCAAGACCTTAAACTTAGATTGGTGTTAGATAATTCATGGACCCTCAACCTGACATGTACCTAGGGGGCCGTTCTAATACACAGAGTGAGATGTGCTTTTGAGGCAAGGATTTCGGCACACATTAAGAAAGATTTTAGGTAAGTACTTTTTAGTTAAACCCTTACTTGTGTTTTCTATTTTTATATATTGTTTGATTTTCAATGTTGTATTGTTGATATTTATTTATAAATACACCTGTTTTGATATCAATGTTAATTATTTGTTGGAGTTTGTTTAACACATTAGTTAATTATTAATTCATCATGTTTTAGTTGTGTTTAGGTTTTTAATTTTTATTATTGAGTTAAATTTACTGTGTACGTATATTTGTTGTTAGCTTTTTGAAATTTGTCGCCTTTTTACATAAAAATAAGTTATTAAAGTTTTAATATTTTCATTGTGTATATAGCTACTCAGTCTTGATCTCTTCATCAATTGTTATGTTACATTGTATATACGTTTTAATAGAAAACTCATGTATATAAAATAATCACTTATAACTTAAAGGGGCTTAGATTTCAATGTATTCCAAGTCAAAAATACAATAATATAAGAAAAATAGCATAAGTAGTAAAGGAATTTCTATTATCCATGACAATATATGTGATGGTATTTTAAATAAAATATATACCTTCAGTAATATTATGCTTGAAATAGAGCTTAATATCAGCCAGATATCTAGGTGATAAACTCGTGATTATAGTGTTTGACACTTTAATTATTGCCTTTAAATACAATATGTCAAATATCTTTTGCCCATTTCATGTTGTGAGAAGACAACCTCAGAGGTTCAGATTAAGCAAGAATGACCCCAGGTCAACGAAAAGTAGAGGCGGGAGTTCTGACTTTTCCTTTCTTTTTCACATTAACCTGATAAAACAAGTCTTATAGCTGGCCTTGTTAGTTAATTTTTACTTTTTAAGTACATGCCCTCCAGTTATTTTTGCCCTAAGATACATCGTTATAATTCTTTTTTGTTTTGTAAGTATTTAAATAGTTTTATCAAGTTTCTGGTGAAATAAAACATATATTAGTAAAAGTTAAGTCCTTTTTTAAAATTACATTCTATCTATGTTTATAGTTCTTGTATCGGTCTTCGTACATTTGGATATTCCGTATTTCTTACAATAGTCCTGTAACAGCACTAAACTTTTCTTTTTTCGCACTTTCAGCCCACAATCATATAGTATAATATTTTACAGGTAACCACCAATTTTATATAAATTTTAATGATGTAATCTTCTATTCCTTTCCAACCCTTTTCCCCCCAGGACCTATAGTCTAGCATCCCAAGAGGCCCAAGCTGCCCTAGCTTCCTCCACATAGCAGAGCAGTAGTTTCATCTTAAGTACTGCAAACGTTAAGTCCATCTGGTAAAAATTCTCCATCTGAAAATTGATCCTTAGTGAAAAATGTGAACATATAAAAAAAAAAAATATTTCCGTTCAGATAAATTATATTTTAAACTTAAATCTTTAATGATTTAAAAAGTTCTTGAACACATTGTTCTTTAGACAAATTGCATTAATACACGACTTTCATTTTCCCTACTCAGAACCATTTTTGACCCATAATCACAGTATGTAATAGTTTTATGCGTAGTCAATCTTATATTACTATTTAGTGATGTAATACCTCATTCCCTTACACTCTCCCTTTTTACAAGATCTTTATACCAGCATCACAAAGGATCAGGCTGCCCACGATTCATCTGCATCAAACAGATTTTTTATAAATATTTAGTAAAGAGAAAAGTTAAATAATCTATTTATAGTGTTCAATAATTTCATTACATTACAACTAAATTTTTTGTCAAGAGTTAATATATTTTAAAAATTGAGTTTAAATAATTTTTTTTTTTTCAGTATAGATGAAAGTTATTATTTTTCAAAATGTTTGGGACCATGAAAAGGTTTAATGAGATAAAATAGGATTAGATATATAGACGTTTCCTCAAGTGATAACAATGATACAATTATTAACAGTTTACCTTACTTTCAAAATATACATAAAATTACTGCAATAGCTGTTGCATTCACTTGATGTTTATTTCTTACAGTACATCGGAACTGCAATAGGATTATGTTTAAAGGTCTTAGTAAATAAAGATGGGTACTCTGATATGTCCTGAAATCGTAACGGCTCCTTCATTATCTCTGTTAGTTAGCTTTACATGTTAGTTACAAGTCTTAGAGTGGTTTATGAGGGAAACAATTTCAAAACAATAAAATATATTACTTATAAATATTGTGGATTTAGGTCATATGTATCATAATGTCATCCTAACAAGAATCTTTACATAAAAAAATAGAAACGATTCGTTTTCTTTTAAAATTAAGACATTAATAACATTATTAATGATGGAGTTTCCATTTTTTATGGTTTTATGCTATTAGTGAATTAGGAAGAGTGATATCTGCCTAAGCTACTTGGCAGTATCATATTCAAACATCTTATGATAATATGATCAAATTACGATTAAATTATATAAATCCGAGGAGGGCTCCAACAAATCATTTTATTTTTGTTCTGACTTGGGTACAAGAACATACAAAATATGCCGCAGGTATCCTTAATGTTTTACAAAACAGAGATAAGGATTAGGATATTTTAAAACACCTAATACTGAGTTCTTGAAGAACAATACTCAGGCATATAGTAAATTAAATAAAGAACAGATAATCATAAACCTAATCAACCATAAACTTTATATATATAGTAAATTTTATTTTCAATAAACAATCAAGGATACTATAACAAGATGGACTCAGCTGATTAAACGTATTTCCCTCAAAATATCCTATAATATATCTAGTATCTAACGTTTTAATAATATTTAGTTTTAAATAACTTTTAAGTAATAAGTGTACATTGCAATTTATATACACATGTTAAGAAACTAATGTTTAAAAAGTGGCTGTAATCAAAACAACTTTTTTTCAACTTTATAATGGTTTCCTATCTATAAATTATAAAATCGAAATGTATGTAGTAGTTATTTTAAATCTTTTAATATGAGTGTATAAATATATTTTTTCTTTTAAAATATTCATGCCTAAAGAATCTATTCACCTTACGTAACAAAATGTCTGCTTTTATTATTAATCTACGGGTAAGTAGAATGGCATTTCAAGATAGTACTGGTATCTTTCTTTAGCTGTAGAAAATAAATACAAACTGTGAAGAAATTTTATGCTGTCGTAATGTTTGTCACTAGCTATTAGCACTATATCAATAACCTACACCGGAGATTAAGTTCTCTGTGAGAGAGATTGCTATACCTGCCAATAGACACCGGTCTATATACCAAAAGTCGTTAATATACGGTTTGCGATGGGATATAAATAGCTAAATCAAATTATATTTACTATCATATATGTAATCCTGAGTTTTATAGTTAAACATTAGTATATTTTATATGCTTCACTTAATTCTCTCTAACACTAAGCGAAAAGCATGTACAAGCATATTCTCTTGCAAAGCCAAATTTAAATGAATATATGGAAAAAGCTTTATGTCCAGAAATATCTACCTATTGCCATCTACTGCAAAGCATGAAGATATATTTTCTTGAGTTATCATTATTTTACCACTGCTCTTTCTGCCAGTAGTAGCCAAGGTAGGTTGCTTCCATCCTTAACTTTGTATGCCAATGTTATCTACATCGAGCTATCCATAAACCTAATCAATCAAGCTAGGTCACCGGAATATGTGGCATAAAAACAAGACTGTTCACAATACAAAGTCAAGGACATTTTTTGTCTATTCAGATCAGTTCTTCTTGGATATAGAAATGCCTCTACACGTGTTTTTTACCCTCTAATCCACGTATGAGTATCCACGTATGTATCCATTTTTCTAGCCAGATAGCTAGATCATTTAATATATACATGATCCAAATTAATTCACATAAGGGTGCACACAATCTATCCAGCCTTAATGATCAACTCTGTATTCAGAAACAGAGGAGGAAGAAAAAGAAGGCCCAGTTTCCCGAGAGAACGGATTTAAAAGAATTATTTGTATACCTCTTACATCGACATTTAGGTGCGAATTAAGAGAAAGTCCATTATAACAGATATTCCCTAAAATTCTTAAAACCATAGATCCTGAGAAAATAACATAAAACTTAAAGTTTTGTACTTTTTATCAATACACAACATATGTACTATCATTCAATAACATGTATAAGAATATTTTTGTATGAATACTTATAAAAACAATAAGACGAATGATTCACCATACGTCCGAAACCAAGGGAATTAAAAATTATTTAATTAATTCAGATTCGTACACTGTTAATTTATCATTTTAGCCAAAATTTCTTCCTTTTTTCTGGCAAACCATAAGAATCACAATGGTTTTTCTGTTATCGACATCTTTTACCTTTTTAATATTATAAGTGGAGAAATACACTCATTTCATCCCCTGTCTGTAACTAAAAAAAAAAAAAAAAAATTAAAGGATACGTTGATTAAAAACAATAATTTTTATAAAAGTACTATTTATATTAAAGTAAGTAAATGTATCTAAAAGTGTAACAAATTAAAAGTATACTTTTCAAATATGAGTTCCACGTTTACCTAAAATATCAAATCAGTTAGTAAGTAGAAATTATTGTGATAAATTTAAACGCTTGGTTCTAAAATTTAATCTCTAAAATACTCAACTAAATGTAATTTTTTAGAGTATAAATTAATTAATATTATTGATAATTTTGAATTTTAAGGTTTTTTTTACAAAAATACGGGTCATTGGTTGTAAAATCTGTATGAATAATTTAATTTTTCAATTTATTTTCTTGTTAAATCAGGGTTATATGCATTTAAAAAATATATTTAACACCAATATTGAGATGTAAAATATCTAATCTGTATTCATAGCTCCATCAAATATTCAATGGATATCGGACAACCACAAGCGTCCAATACGGTATGATATTTAGGCATTTAAACATAATGTGTAGTCTCATCAAGAGTTAAATTTATATTTTCAGCAACTTAGTTAAACATCTTTTTGTTATAAAATATATATAAGATTTAAAAAGTTGGTATAATATGTTTATCAAATATTTATTAATATATTTTTGTTATTAATGAATTAATTAACCATTAATAATTTTATTATAGTTTGTAGTAATATTAATAATTGTTAACTAATTTTAAAACTTTGTTGATATATTATATAAACTAGTTTTTCAATGTATATTACTTTTAAAAGAATCTTAATTTTTCATGACCAATGACATTTAAGTTGACGAAACAAACTTTAGCAAAATCAGGTCAGGAGAGCTATAATTATAGCCTACATTTCAAACAGAAGAAAACAGCTGTTAAAAACCGAGCCTTTCACTAAAGTCTGTATAACTGGAGGTTTGAATCAAGAAAGATTAAAAATCCGGAGTTGGCATTTACATATTGTTTTATGTTTTTACTATTAGCGGATAAATACGTTAAATAAAAGAAATTTTTTGTAAACTAAATCAAAACTAGTTAGACTTTTTATCCATTGATTTCTTTTATATTTTATATTATGATGTGAAAGTCAAAAACTAGCCAAGTTTTAAATAAATACTAACAAAATAAATGTTTTTTAAATGCTTAAAGATTGTGAGATTGTTTCTTCTTACAAGTAATATAAAATGTGTTTTTTATAAAATACTTAAGTAACCAACTATTTTGTTGCATCAATCAAAACGTAACACTAAACAAGAAAAAAATTAAATACATTATAAACCATAACGTCCTCTAGCAACTTTACTGGTTATACAATATTTTAATAAATATTTAAATATCTTACTGATTATAATTTTATATTGATAAAAATAACTCTAAAAAAATAATTATAATACTATATAAAGTAGTAGATTTAGTATTATAATTTCTGATAACACATCAAAGAACTGCTATTTGGCTTTAGGGCATTCCTTTCTTAGAAACTGCCAAAGTTTTTATCCATTCAGTTTAGTTATGATTACAATTTTACATATATTGTTTATTTCATAATTGAAAAACTTTTTTTTGCAATCTCGTGTTTATCTATTATATTATGTCGAGTAAACCTTACTATAATTCCTAATAAAAGATCTAAATATTTTTAAAGTTATAAGTAATTAGCTTATTTTTGTTAGTTTTCAAAACAAATATAACTTGTATGAATAATAATATTTTTTATTTTCTGTAAGTGTACATACATTATTTGAATATCTATCAATATAAATGGTATGAAATATAATTTTGTATTAGTTCAAATAAATTTTTTGTAAATATTAAACAATGTTTATGGCTATGATAAAAATCAGTAAAAATACTTTACATTTGTTAGATGAAAACTACTAATATTATGTGTTATAACATCTGTATACAAGTATATAAAAGTATGTGCCTAATGTACAAGTATTGAATCATACTTGCAAATAAGGCAGATAAATACAAATACAGGATCATATTGTTTTGAGAAAGCATTTTATAAGCTGCAACAATACAACAACAACAACAACAAACAACTTCAACACTACAAACGAGACATCCCCTTGAACTAAATAATTTTCCCATTTCATTAAATTTGCATGAACTTTAGATGAAACAAGATAACTCTGAAAAAAAAGTTTCCTGAATGCTTTTATTCTCTGTAATTTATAAATATACTAGATATTTTCACTAGATAGTGTTTACGAATAAATTTGAACTAAACTGATTTTATTATTCAATCTACACATAGTAAACGATACAATGTTCTAAAATAAAATCATGCTAATAAATAAACTCATATGAGTCATCGTTAGTTCGTAAGATATTACCGATAAATATACAATTACACTAAGTCATTATTTAGAATTATTACTAGTTTGCCAAGGTATGTGCATTTAGCTTTGGAAGACCAAAACGGAAGAAGTACATTTCTGTTGTAGATATTTTGCTGAAAGGAAGTTGAGTTCTATTTCTGCTTCACTTCCTTCCATTTCGTTCCATGCTATTTCCTTCAACAATATTGTTCAGATAGCTTTGCATCTACATTACAGACTTAAATATTAAAGCTATTAAGTATCCTTTCTTTTAAACGCTTTCCAAATTTTAATACTCCTGCTGATTGAATAATTGTAATAAATGTTTTAAAAATAAATTTTACATCGTCTAAGCAAAATAAAATTTTCTACAGTAGACTAGTCACTATATAATCCTCTAGGAATAATGAACTATCATCCTACATAAACGTATGGTCAAACCTAATTTATTGATTATTATGAATTTATAACATATTTATGTTTTCATAAGATTTAAATAGTAAACATTGTTTATAAAATTTAAAGCATTTTCAAGTTAAACAAAACAAGACATTATATATATTTCTTTATTTATTATGTTTATCTTTATTCTTTTGTATTATCGACATTCAAAAACATAAACTAAAAAGGTAATAGACATCAAACTTATTGTTGTATAATTTATGTTATAACAGAATGTTTCGATTTTGCAAATAATACTTTATAGTAAATTAAGAGTTATGTACTAGCATTGAAGCGTCACAATTTTATTCTGTGAACATTAAAAAAGACAGATATTAAGTATATATGAGTGATAATTTTGTAAAAGAAATGTTATAAAGGAAAATGGCTTTGGACAGGACGTAGAGTAAAATTGAGGTTTACTGGTTGCTGTCCGAGTAAACATCAAGGTCCAACAAAACCTTTACTCAGGGTTTGTTTTTTATTACTTCCTCTTTTTAAACAAGAAAATATAATAAAATAAAGCTTTCAAAATTGTATTTATATTTTAAAACATATTGAAATTCAGTACAGTTGGTAAAATCATTAATAAATAAGAATATATTTGACACAAAACATTTGTTTATTGCTGAATTAATTGTTTATCAAAGTTACTTTGGAATTTTTATTTCGATAAATTTTTCAATTTTAAGTCAAGTAATCATTTAACACTACTTTATTTATTTCGTGTACTTGGTTGGCTTTTCTTCTGATTTTTAAATCTTGCTTTAAAGCAAAATCTAGTTTACATAATATTATTTATAATAAATAAATCCGTAAATATTTGTATTCTATAAATTATGTATAAACAGCCTTTCTTTACTATCGTAATAGTACCCTTACACACAAGAATTCAATTGTATTAGAGCATGAAATTTAACAATACTTTCTCCAAATACTAATAAAATATTATGTATTAATAGAGGATATAATCTCTCATCTATACAAATGACGATCTAGCTTTGTAATTAATTTTACTTAAAACCAACCTATAATTTAATTTAAAACAAATAACTTAGTGCTTGTTATAAATAATGTAAATCATGACATCAGATGTATTTCCTTTTACAGTACAATATTACACTAAACAGATCGAGATCTGAGTGTTAGTATTTGAGGCGTGTGGAAATTCCGAATAAGTTAATTTTTTCGTTTTAATTTTTTTACATATAACATAATGGGTGAGTTTTTATACACTGCACACCATATCTTTGCCCTACTCTCTAGTCTATAACCTATGAAAACGATGTGTTGGTTACTAAACATGCACTAGCAACAAGTGCTACAATACAGTGTTAAGGAGGACTCATGTTCTTACCTACGTTCACTATCATGTCCAACTATTTTGTCACAGTGATTACATTACGGCATAAACTACCCAGCCCAGATATAATTGCTTTTAAAATTCTAAAGTTTACATTTTTCCATCCATATCCTCTGTACGAATATAACAAGGGTTATCTCTCGTAAATATCGTAATGAATTGTTAAATTTTCACTAGACATCTGTTACACTTTACATTATTTATTTATTAAATAATTACCATATATATTTTTGCTTTAGGACCTAACTGACACAAATGAAAGAATGTGAAATGACTCGTACTTTTAACAATTATCAAAATGTTTATTTAATAGTCTCTGAAAACAATTACTTCAGCCTAATGGAACATCAGTTGAAGAAAATGTTTTTGGAAAATCACTCGCGTATCTACGGAAGAGATTGGGACTAATATAGTAACTTTGTTGGGCGGTTTCCGTGACCAGTGAGGTAACGAGTGCTCTTGGAAATAAAGGACGAGTTGACCCTTCAGGATTTAATATTAGAGGATTTGTTTCAGATATCTAACTGAGCTGTTCCAAACGAATAACGGTGATACAACTGAAACAGATTTTGGCTCTATATTGAAGAAAATTATTGCAATCAAAATATTTATTTAATGTTTATCCCATAGAAAAATTTTTCAGTTATATAGATGTATGTTAAATTATGTTTTTCTAAGTTAAAACAGCTAGAAAAATAGACGTACAGTGGCTAGTGAGCCTCTAAAGATAAAGCATTTTTGTTGGCTATGATGCCAGAGTCCCGGCTAAAATTAATTAACAACAACAGCAACAACACATGAACTATGTCCTTGTAAAACTAAAACCATATCACAAAAATATGTCGTGGGTGGTTATTTTTGGATTTGGCACCTAATTAGAGGGCAAATCTTTATCGGATTCCACTCCGTTTAGTGTTTATCTCTATTTTTGGGATTTGAAAAAAAAAAAAAAACTAATAATTCAAGAATGGTTTTTCTGACTGGCCTTAAGTTTAGAAAACACTACCATTGAAAATAACAGCCAAAAGTAGCCATCGATTAATCCTCAGCCATTTTATAACGGTGGTGGGTCAAAACCTCAAAATGATTTATAAACCAAAAACCATTTTTGATTTTAAATTGTCCCATTTTTTAAAGGCTGAGGATGTTAATAACCTATTTGATTTT
Organism: Stictocephala bisonia; assembly: GCA_035578905.1. Classification (NCBI taxonomy): domain Eukaryota; kingdom Metazoa; phylum Arthropoda; class Insecta; order Hemiptera; family Membracidae; genus Stictocephala; species Stictocephala bisonia. The sequence goes on from JAQJVL010005072.1 coordinate 35,747, forward strand.
TAAAAATATGCGACATGAATTTGAAGTATAGCTGACTCACGCACCCACCCAGATACGTACAGTCGTATTGACCCATCCATACACGCACAGAAGTAATACGTGCAACAAATTGTGAGTCAAAATTAATTATAGTTAGTGTTTTATGCAGCCACAATAGACTAATTCAAATGTAATATAATATTAAAGATGTTCCTTATATTCTGTCGATGGCTTGTACCTCAATATTTGACTGACCAATAGGTCATGATTATCAAAAATGCAATCTCATCTTACCCAGGTGCCAGACGACTCCCGGATGTTATTGAACGTGGAGTGAAACTTGATTTTGTAGATCGTATTTGGAATAAATATTTCGATTTAGATTGATTAGTCCTCCATAATTATTTTTGAGGTTTTCAAATTATGAATAATATTATAAAAAATATATAAATATACGTTAATAAATATTGTTATTATGTTTGTTGTTTTGTTAAATAATATGATAATATTAAAATTTAATTAGTGATGAAAGGGAAAACTAAACAGTACAAGTAAACGTCACACAACACAAATTTATTATAATATAAGCACAAAATGCACAAATATACTGCAATACAAGCACAAAATGCGCATATATTATGGTGATCGATTTCGGTGAACCACGCTCACCTTCCTCAGACCAGAGGGATTCACAAAGGAATCATTGTGAATCCCTCTGGTCTGAGGAAGGTGAGCGTGGTTCACCGAAATCGATCACCATAATATTTGTGCATTTTGTGCTTGTATTGCAGTATATTTGTGCATTTTGTGCTTATATTGTAATAAATTTGTGTTGTGTGACGTTTACTTGTACTGTATATGTACCAACACGTATTATGCTAATTACAAAACTATTTGGAAAACTAAAGTAATCAGGTGAAAGTAAAAAAATCCTATTAACAACACCTAATAGTCGACTTAAATTATTATGAATTTGGTGTAAAATACGTAAAGAATATGCTTTAGTAAAATATTAATAGAAACCGAAAGACTACGATTCAAAAATATATATATTTATAACGGTGATTTTTTAAATGTAAATGCATGACTTTATGTAAGTTCTTTATGTTAGTTTGTTTGATTGTAATTATTTCAAAACTATAAGAAAATAGCGGACAATTTAAAACTTGATAAAAGCATCATGTGGGGCCTGTAAGTTGATTAAAAAATGAAAGTAAAATTGTGCCTTCAATATTCTATTAATTTATTACTATTTATAGTCAATTCACAATCCTAATAAAACATTAAATATGTAAAGATCACAAAATTCAAGCAAAATTTTAATCATATAAAGAAACAACAACTCGTATGTTTGAGAATAATTCAATAGGCTATGCCAACAAATAATGAAACAAGTTACTCTCTTCTAATAATGAGTCTGGAAGAGGACTGGTGAGAGTAGACCCTAATTCTTTGTAGGAGAGTAATGAACACTTTATATGAAATAAAACCGAAAATGCAACTCTGTAATTTCAAATCTGTATTAAAAATGTATTTGTGTATCAATGAGTATAGGCACTAGTATTATCTCAAACTATTTTAACAGTGTTTAGTATTATACATCTTCACTTTTTACTAGAAAATCTTATTTAAATACTTTTCTAAATGGAGTGTTAATGCTCTATCTGTTGCTGTTATAAAGGTAACAAATAAGTCTTAGGACGAATTTATAACTTTAAAACGACAAGTGATAACACAACTAAATTTTGCATGTAGTTGCTGTTAATAGTAGGCTACTTTTCTGTGTACATGGTAATCTTCCATTCACTATATTATTACTAAACAAAAAGGTTACTCACCTTTTGTTGACGGCTCGTTAGAGGTAAGAAAAAAATCTTTTAATTTACAAGCCTTTAAATTTAGTTGTTCAAAATTTTTAAAAGGGCTAATTGAAAATTCCCAACATAGCAAAAAAAAGGGTTTGTTTGGGTCTTAAACCCCAATATAAACACAGGGTGTTCTACCCAGAAAACAAAGAAAAAATAAAGGAAAAAAAGTTTTTTAACCGGATTTAGGGGGAAAATTGGCAGAAAGGCCCCAAAGGGGAACATATTGGGAAAATCTAGTTTTTAAAGGAAAATAATTAATTTATTTCCTTAATTTGTAAAAATTTCTTTATTCGTAATTTTCAAAGTACTAAAAAACTTTTTAAAAATTGGAAAAATCAATTACTTTTTGACTGGATTTAAAAATTTTTTTAGTTCAAATTTTGGGTTTTAGTTCAACTAGATTTTTTAAAATTTTGTAAAAAACTTTAAAATAAAGGGTCATTTAAAAAATTTTTTTCTTACTCGAACAGGTCCGTCCCCCCAAAGGTTTACACTATCACCAAAACACACAGAAAAATAGGGTTTAAAATTACGAAATAGTGGTTTTGCCAAAGTAGGATAAAATCCTTTTTCATTTAAAAGCTATAAAATCATCCTTTTTAATCCCCCCTTTAAATTTTCACCCAAATTTTAAAATTTATTTTAAAGGATCAAATTAAACCGATTGAATTTTTTTTTTGGTTTTTATTCATGAAGTAGCCACTTTTTAAATTATTGGGAAATATCAACTTTACCTTTGTATCCCAAAGTATGTAATTTTCAGGTACGGTTTGACCTGAATTAATTTTTTATTAAGGGGGGCTGAAAAAAAAAACTTGAAAAAAAATTCGGTTTGGGGGAAAAGGGAAAAATACTTGTTTTAAAAAAAGAGGAAATTTAACCACAAAAAAAGTCAGTAGTTTAAAGAAGGGA
>JAQJVL010005073.1:0-38500 GCA_035578905.1 Stictocephala bisonia
ATATATATGGGTGGGTAAATAATACTGTACGTGTATGGGTGGGCGGGTGAGTCAATACCACTGTATGTGTATGGGTGGGTTACTGCACATGTAGGGGTGGGTGGGTCAGTACCACTGTACATGTAGGGGTGGGTGGGTAAATGCACCACATATGTGAGGTCATATTGGAACGTGCTAATTATTAAGGTCATTAAGGTTTATTTGTAAAATAAATAGTAAATGACTTATTTATTTTGTTTTTTATTCCATGACAAGTAGTGTTTAACGTTGTTTAGACCACAGTACGTATATGGGTGGGCGGGTGGGTCATCACCACTGTACGTAAATGGGTGGGCGGGTGGGTCATTACCACTGTACTTGTACGGTTTCTTTTACACCATGTACAACTAAACAGTATTTGTACATGTACCTCTATGGATGTTTTTCATGATGGTCTCTATTTTAACGTTTTAACGTCTCTAGGTAAAACTCATGTTACATCGGAATCCACATCATTAGAGATACAATACCACTGGACGTGTATGGGTGGGCGGGAGGGTCAATACCACTGTACGTGTATGGGTGGGCGGGAGGGTCAATACCACTGTACGTGTATGGGTGGGTGGGTGGGTCAATACCACTGTACGTATTTATTCATTTATTATTTTAAGGATTCGGTCCGTATACTTTTGACAAAATTGTTTGTATTAAAATATTGCTTTAAATGAATAAAGTAATATAAAGTATTAATCTTATGTACCAAAAATTATTTGGTGATACTATTTTGGTTACAGGAACCAAAATTGCATATAGTTGTGATGTTATTTTCCTTTGGTTAACAATGGTAGACAGTGGAGTGTGGTTTCAAAACACACAGTATATAATTGTATAACATGGCTTATACATAGGCCTACTGTGGATACGTCAATGGCTTGGATGAATGAATGAATAAATGTCTTTATTTAAAGGCGGAGTTAGGACTATGAAGTCCTCTCTTCCACTCAACCTTGTGTAAAACTATACAAACAACATAAAATATAATTTCAAACTAAACTAAAATCAAACAAAACCTAATTTACAAAGCGTAAACTACTAATCAAAGACAATAAAAAACTGAAAAATTATAAACAAGGAACTAATACAATTCAATAGTTACAATAATCTAACATACTTACAAATTAATATAATAAATTTCATTCTCACTGACTCATTCGCTCAGGTAATCCGCCATGAAAACAGTGCCCCCACACCCCCATCACCCCCGCGATGTCCGCAAAAACAGATCCTTCAAGTCAGCCCTAAAATCAACGCTATCATCCATATTTCTCAAGCTGTCAGGAAGGGAATTCCATGAACGACAGACTGAAACCGTAAATGATTTATTGATAAACATTGAGTTATGATGGGGAATAGACAGCTTAGAAGATCCATATCGAGTGGAATGAGAATTGATCTGGGAAAGAAACTTAAAACGATCAAATATGTACCTAGGTGAATACAGCGTGCAGGAAAGTAAGAGCGTGATACTGTGAGAGCTCCTTAAGTTTAAGCAGAGATAAATGATTGAAGAAGGGTGAGACATGAGCATTACGCCTTAAATTGAAGATGAAACGAATACAATAATTCTGGGCACGCTGCAATTTATCAGATAGTTCAACGGTCATGTCATCCATCAAAATTTCACAGTAGTTAAAATATGGGAATATCAGAGTCCTAACTAAAATAACTTTCATGTCAAGAGGTAAATAAGGAGCAAATCGTTTAAGACTGTGAATTCCAGAAAACACTTTGTTACAAGTCTCAACGATCTGATCCTTCCAACCCAAATTCCTGTTTATCAACAGTCCTAAATTCTTCAATTTATTACTGTAATCAAGATAGTGGTCCATTATCTTCAACTTAGGGGCAGTTGTCAAATCAATTTTAGGTATAAGTCTAGAAGATCCAATAACGATAATCTGAGTCTTGCTTTCGTTAAGTTTTAAACCATGTCTATGAGCCCAAGAAGTAATAGAAGTAATGTCGATATTAGTATCATTTACAGTATTTTGAAAGTTGGAAATGGGAAAGTGTTGATAAATCTGTAGATCGTCGGCGTATAAGTGGCAATGTGAGTGTTGTATGACAGTAGTTACATCGTTAATGTACAGTGAAAACAGCAATGGACCTAAAACAGAGCCCTGAGGCACCCCTCGAGTGACAGGCCTCCAGCAGGGCTCATCATTGTACGTCTTCACACACTGACGTCGATTCGACAAATAGGACTCAACCCAGCCGACGCAACTCTCCGAGAAACCAACAGCCTTGAGTTTAAAAAGAAGGAGTGGGTGATATACGCAATCAAATGCCTTTGAGAAATCAAACAGTGTTAAAACAGTTCCCTGTCTTTTATCCATTGCAGATGGAATGTCCTCGGTTATTTTGAAAAGAGCACTTGTGGTGCTATGCTGAGGTCGGAAGCCAGATTGAATATTTGACAGTATATTGTTATGTTCAATGTAAGAGGACATTTGATTATGGACAATTCTTTCAAGGCATTTAGACAGGGTGGGAAGAATACTGATGGGCCTGTAGTCAGAAGGTGTTGTGGGTGAAGTATTTTTCTGCAAAGGACGTACAATGGCGTTTTTCCAGGCAGCTGGGAAAACTGATAGACTTAAAGACCTGTTAAAGATTGATGTAATAACTGGAAGTGTAACTGAAAGTGAATCTTTGATAAATTTAATTGGAATGTTATCTGCACCAACTGCGTTGCTTGTAAGTCTCAAGACAGCCCTCAGCACATCAGACTCTGTTACAGCAGTGAAAGAGAACTGATGATGGCAAGGGACAACCAGAGGAGCAGCAGTGAGCTCCCTGTAATAGTCCTGAGCCCTGGTCACATCAACAGGGATATTGACAAAATAATCATTTATAACATTTAGATCAAGAGAAATAGGATGCTTTGGAGTAGATTTACTAATTCCAAGCTGTTTGACTTTAGACCACATAGTTTTACTTGATTTTTTATTTGAGAAAGAGTTATAGAAGAAACGGATTTTTGCATTACGAAACTGCTGTTGAACTTTATTTCTTAGTCTTTTATAAGCAATTCAATCATCAGGGATTTTAGTCCGTTTAGCCTTGCGGAAAGCAGAATCCCTCTGTCTTTTCAGCTGCCGAATGTGGTCTGTGATCCAAGGGGCCGGCTTCCTTGTAACCCGTTTAGTAGTAATCGGTGCGTGTTTATCAAATAATGTGATAATGGCTCTATTAAATTCAATTATAATTCTATCAACATCATTACCTGAGATAATTTCATCCCAGGGAACTCTCAGTGCATCCTCATGAAACTTTATAAAGTCAATGCCTTCATAATACCTATAGCGAATTATTTGAGGATGAGGTTTTGGAGGGAGCAGCCTGTAGATAAAGAAGACAAGGTCGTGCTTTGAGAGGCCGGGAACACGATATGGGTTGAGTCACTGATAGCCATGACGTCCAGCCAGGTGTCACAAGTAGAAGTGTGGTGGATGGCTTGTAATGGTAATATAGTCATACCACAAGAGTGGAACATAGTCGTCAAATACGTCTGGTCGTGAGTTGCTGGTCCTAGTAAGTTAGAGATTACGTCACCCATGATAATGACATGACTGTACCGAACCATTAAATCTAATAGGACATGTTCAAATTCGTCGAGAAATCCCAGACCAGGTGCTCTATAACACACACCAACTAACATAGGTGTTCCAGTAACACGAACTTCAAAGAACATAAATTCAGGTCGAGCTGGTAAGGAGGTGTCAGAAAGTTGCAAAACAGTAGCATTTAGATTAGAGTGGATGTGAACTAACTACCTCGTCAAACACTCAGTATATAATTGTATAACATGGTTTATACATAGGCCTACTGTAGATACGTCAACAACTTGGATGTGAACTAACTACCTCATCAAACACTCAGTACTGTATATAATTGTATAACATGGTTTATACGTAGGCCTACTGTGGTTACGTCAATGGCTTAGATGTGAACTAACTGCATCATCAAACACTCAGTATATAATTGTAAAACATGACTTTTACGTAGGCCTACTGTGGTTACGTCAACGGCTTGGATGTGAACTAACTACCTCGTCAAACACTCAGTATATAATTGTATAACATGGTTTATACGTAGGCCTACTGTGTTAACGTCAACGGCTTGGATGTGAACTAACTACCTCGTCAAACACACAGTATATAATTGTATAACATGGTTTATACGTAGGCCTACTGTGGATACGTCAACGGCTAGGATGTGAACTAACTACCTCGTCAAACACTCAGTGTATAATTGTATAACATGGTTTATACGTAGGCCTACTGTGGATACGTCAACGGCTTGGATGTGAACTAACTACCTCGTCAAACACACAGTATATAATTGTATAACATGGTTTATACGTAGGCCTACTGTGGATACGTCAACGGCTTGGATATGAACTAACTACCTCATCAAACACTCAGTATATAATTGTATAACATGGTTTATACGTAGGCCTACTGTGGATACGTCAACGGCTTGGATGTGAACTAACTACTCCATCAAACACTCAGTATATAATTGTATAACATGGTTTATACGTAGGCCTACTGTGGATACGTCAACGGCTTGGATGTGAACTAACTACCTCGTTAAACACTCGGTATATAATTGTATAATATGGTTTATACGTAGGCCTACTGTGGATACGTCAACGGCTTGGATGTGAACTAACTACCTCGTCAAACACACAGTATATAATTGTATAATATGGTTTATACGTAGGCCTACTGTGGATAAGTCAACGGCTTGGATGTGAACTAACTACCTCATCAAACACTCAGTATATAATTGTATAACATGGCTTATACGTAGGCCTACTTTGGTAACGTCAAAGGCTTGGATGTGAACTAACTACCTCATCAAACACTCAGTATATAATTGTATAACATGGTTTATACGTAGGCCTACTGTGGATACGTCAACGGCTTGGATGTGAACTAACTACCTCGTGAAACATTCAGTATATAATTGTATAACATGGTTTATACGTAGGCCTACTGTGGATACGTCAACGGCTTGGATGTGAACTAACTACTCCATCAAACACTCAGTATATAATTGTATAACATGGTTTATACGTAGGCCTACTGTGTTAACGTCAACGGCTTGTATGTGAACTAACTACCTCGTCAAATACTCAGTATATAATTGTATAATATGGTTTATACGTAGGCCTACTGTGGATACGTCAACGGCTTTGATGTGAACTAACTACCTCGTCAAACACACAGTATATAATTGTATAATATGGTTTATACGTAGGCCTACTGTGGATACGTCAACGGCTTGGATGTGAACTAACTACCTCATCAAACACTCAGTATATAATCGTATAACATGGCTTATACGTAGGCCTACTTTGGTAACGTCAACGGCTTGGATGTGAACTAACTACCTAATCAAACATTCAGTATATAATTGTATAACATGGTTTATACGTAGGCCTACTGTGGATACGTCAACGGCTTGGATGTGAACTAACTACCTCGTGAAACACTCAGTATATAATTGTATAACATGGTTTATACGTAGGCCTACTGTGGATACGTCAACGGCTTGGATGTGAACTAACTACCTTATCAAACACTCAGTATATAATTGTATAACATGGTTTATACGTAGGCCTACTGTGGATACGTCAACGGCTTGGATGTGAACTAACTACCTCGTGAAACACTCAGTATATAATCATATAACATGGTTTATACGTAGGCCTACTGTGGATACGTCAACGGCTTGGATGTGAACTAACTACCTCATCAAACACTCAGTATATAATTGTATAACATGGTTTATACGTAGGCCTACTGTGGATACGTCAACGGCTTGGATGTGAACTAACTACCTCATCAAACACTCAGTATATAATTGTATAACATGGTTTATACGTAGGCCTACTGTGGATACGTCAACGGCTTGGATGTGAACTAACTACCTCGTCAAACACTCAGTATATAATTGTATAACATGGTTTATACGTAGGCCTACTGTGGATACGTCAACGGCTTGGATGTGAACTAACTACCTCGTCAAACACTCAGTATATAATTGTATGACATGGTTTATACGTAGGCCTACTGTGGATACGTCAACGGCTTGGATGTGAACTAACTACCTCGTTAAACACTCAGTATATAATTGTATAAAATGGTTTATACGTAGGCCTACTGTGGTTACGTCAACGACTTGGATGTGAACTAACTACCTCATCAAGCACTCAGTATATAATTGTATAACATGGTTTATACGTAGGCCTACTGTGGATACGTCAACGGCTTGGATGTGAACTAACTACCTCGTTAAACACTCAGTATATAATTGTATAAAATGGTTTATACGTAGGCCTACTGTGGTTACGTCAACGACTTGGATGTGAACTAACTACCTCATCAAGCACTCAGTATATAATTGTATAACATGGTTTATACGTAGGCCTACTGTGGATACGTCAACGGCTTGGATGTGAACTAACTACCTAATCAAACATTCAGTATATAATTGTATAACATGGTTTATACGTAGGCCTACTGTGGATACGTCAACGGCTTGGATGTGAACTAACTACCTCGTGAAACACTCAGTATATAATTGTATAACATGGTTTATACGTAGGCCTACTGTGGATACGTCAACGGCTTGGATGTGAACTAACTACCTTATCAAACACTCAGTATATAATTGTATAACATGGTTTATACGTAGGCCTACTGTGGATACGTCAACGGCTTGGATGTGAACTAACTACCTCGTGAAACACTCAGTATATAATCGTATAACATGGTTTATACGTAGGCCTACTGTGGATACGTCAACGGCTTGGATGTGAACTAACTACCTCATCAAACACTCAGTATATAATTGTATAACATGGTTTATACGTAGGCCTACTGTGGATACGTCAACGGCTTGGATGTGAACTAACTACCTCGTTAAACACTCAGTATATAATTGTATAAAATGGTTTATACGTAGGCCTACTGTGGATACGTCAACGGCTTGGATGTGAACTAACTACCTCGTTAAACACTCAGTATATAATTGTATAAAATGGTTTATACGTAGGCCTACTGTGGATACGTCAACGGCTTGGATGTGAACTAACTACCTCGTGAAACACTCAGTATATAATCGTATAACATGGTTTATACGTAGGCCTACTGTGGATACGTCAACGGCTTGGATGTGAACTAACTACCTCATCAAACACTCAGTATATAATTGTATAACATGGTTTATACGTAGGCCTACTGTGGATACGTCAACGGCTTGGATGTGAACTAACTACCTCGTCAAACACTCAGTATATAATTGTATGACATGGTTTATACGTAGGCCTACTGTGGATACGTCAACGGCTTGGATGTGAACTAACTACCTCATCAAACACTCAGTATATAATTGTATAACATGGTTTATACGTAGGCCTACTGTGGATACGTCAACGGCTTGGATGTGAACTAACTACCTCGTCAAACACTCAGTATATAATTGTATGACATGGTTTATACGTAGGCCTACTGTGGATACGTCAACGGCTTGGATGTGAACTAACTACCTCGTTAAACACTCAGTATATAATTGTATAAAATGGTTTATACGTAGGCCTACTGTGGTTACGTCAACGACTTGGATGTGAACTAACTACCTCGTTAAACACTCAGTATATAATTGTATAAAATGGTTTATACGTAGGCCTACTGTGGTTACGTCAACGACTTGGATGTGAACTAACTACCTCATCAAGCACTCAGTATATAATTGTATAACATGGTTTATACGTAGGCCTACTGTGGATACGTCAACGGCTTGGATGTGAACTAACTACCTCGTTAAACACTCAGTATATAATTGTATAAAATGGTTTATACGTAGGCCTACTGTGGTTACGTCAACGACTTGGATGTGAACTAACTACCTCGTTAAACACTCAGTATATAATTGTATAAAATGGTTTATACGTAGGCCTACTGTGGTTACGTCAACGACTTGGATGTGAACTAACTACCTCGTTAAACACTCAGTATATAATTGTATAAAATGGTTTATACGTAGGCCTACTGTGGATACGTCAACGGCTTGGATGTGAACTAACTACCTCGTTAAACACTCAGTATATAATTGTATAAAATGGTTTATACGTAGGCCTACTGTGGTTACGTCAACGACTTGGATGTGAACTAACTACCTCATCAAGCACTCAGTATATAATTGTATAACATGGTTTATACGTAGGCCTACTGTGGATACGTCAACGGCTTGGATGTGAACTAACTACCTCGTTAAACACTCAGTATATAATTGTATAAAATGGTTTATACGTAGGCCTACTGTGGTTACGTCAACGACTTGGATGTGAACTAACTACCTCATCAAGCACTCAGTATATAATTGTATAACATGGTTTATACGTAGGCCTACTGTGGATACGTCAACGGCTTGGATGTGAACTAACTACCTCGTCAAACACTCAGTATATAATTGTATAAAATGGTTTATACGTAGGCCTACTGTGGTTACGTCAACGACTTGGATGTGAACTAACTACCTCGTTAAACACTCAGTATATAATTGTATAAAATGGTTTATACGTAGAGCTACTGTGGATACGTCAACGGCTTGTATGTGAACTAACTACCTCATCAAACACTCAGTATATAATTGTATAACATGACTTATACGTAGGCCTACTGTGGATTGGTCAACGGCTTGGATGTGAACTAACTACCTCGTCAAACACTCAGTATATAATTGTATAACATGGTTTATACGTAGGCCTACTGTGGATACGTCAACGGCTTGGATGTGAACTAACTACCTCGTCAAACACTCAGTATATAATTGTATAACATGGTTTATACGTAGGCCTACTGTGGAGCTACAAACCTGTATCCAGTATTATTCCTGACACTCAGTAAACAGATTGAAGCCCAGTCAATAACATCTAAGCGGCTTGTACGTGATTAAACTTTATTCTCAAACCTCTCTCTCAGGTATAGTCTTCAGATTTTGAGCGCTCATTAATATTACAAGTTCTTTTGTAACATTTAAAGTTTGATATTCATAGGAAAATAAATATTCATAAATCCTTATATAAAACCAGCATATTAAATTAAGGTTTATTGTCAAATAGTATATACCTATATTTCAAATAGCATATATATATATATATATATATATATATATATATATATATATATATATATCGTTAATACGTATATCGTCAAATCACAATTTTAACTTATCGATTTTAGTTATCTCAAACTAGTGGCTTCCATCTTTAATATTATTGTTTTGTTAATTGAATTTATATGGTTTTGTGGACGATGTAGACTTAATTATGATTTTTAAGTTACTTTATTCCAATAATTTATCAGAATTTTTTAAAATATTTAATGTATATGTCGAAGAACTTATATATTTATGCAAACTATACACACCCTGAATGAAGATGAAAAATTTGTATTTAAACAATGCAATTTACAGTGCCAACAACAGCAACCTTCATTATTAACGTATAATATTATTTCAATACGCTTAATCACGTGTAAAATATTATTTTTTTTTAATTTGTTTAACTACTGCATATGTTTGCCCAACAACACCTAACAATTGAGTCATAAGCCGTAGACATATTATATTAAAGATAAAATTGTTAGTGACGTATAACCTTTAGGAAAAATAATGAATAATAATTATAGTTTAGCAAAAGACATACTAAAAGCTTTTTTTTTTTGATTATTTGCAAACAGTTTGGGTATTTGCTTGTATTAAATTGGAGTAGTATTTTGTTCGTTGGCAAACCGAAATAGACTGACACTTTTTATTTAAATTTCGAAATTGATTTTTTGGATACATTCACCCAACCCCTAAGTGAACAATAATAAATGAGCCTTACATTTAATAATAAAAAAGTAACATTCTTATATTATAAATAATAAATACGTTTAAAGTAGACAAAGCAATGGGCATTGCTTTTTCAATACAGTGTTAAGAATTGCAGTATTAAGCATCGTCTTATCCATATTGCCGGCAAGGTGGTTCAGTGGATAAGGCTTCGGACTGCGGAGGGCAAGGTCCAAGGTTCGAATCTCCATTGATCCAACGGTCGGTACTTCACTCGTTGAATAAAGTTGACGCACAGGCCTGTAGGCTCAAGTAAACTGGCTAGTTAAGTTTTACTTTTAAAAAAATTTCTAATTGTATTCATTAACTCCTAAAACTATGATTTTTATATTTCTATTTATAGTGTTTACACAATATATATTTTCTTAAGATAACTAGTTTGAGTATTAATTAATCTTGTCGTGTTTAACCAACGACAGGTGAGATAAGCCGAAGGATATTTACCATGTCCAAATAAATAAATAGGCCAATTAACCTCATTTCCTCAGCTTTCTTGTCGGAAGCCCAAAAACATGTTAAAGATTTAAACTTTACATTGTGATTAAGCGTATTAAGTAATATTTGAACTAGCTTGTTAACAGTTAAACAGTCTTTATTTTATTTCATCATGACATGTTTTGGTATAATAATACTATATTTAGGTTAATATAAAAATATTATCAAAATAATTATTTAAAAAATAAAAAATAGGAAAGAAAGAATTGATAAGTATTGTTAAGTCAAATAAATAATGTTTGTGTCCATGGTAATAGATATGGGATGGAGGGGAGATAGATGACGGCACTGCTTTTTTAATGTTATCAGCTGATTTTCTGTAATTAATAATAATGAAATTAAAATAATAATTAGAAATATATTGTAGCTTCTCACTTAAAATAGTTTCATTAGTATAAATGTTCATATGTTTATATATTTAATATTTTTCAAGAGTGTATAGTTTGTTGTTTCTTTACAAGTATGTAAAATTTCAAGATCGTCTTTTATTTCCCACATACTATGATTGTTTCCAATGATAGGTTGTGCAAAACTAGATAATAGTTTGATAAGTTTTAGGCTGGGGTGGTGTTCTATATATCTAGTTATAAAAGCACGACCGATTTGTCCAACATAAATAGATTGACAATATTTACATTTCAATTTTCATACAACAGTGCTATTGTATGTTTTATATTTTTCAATTTTTTATCAAGAATGTTATTTATTTTATTGTTTGTTGTGAAAGTTAGTTTGGTTCCCTGTTTAATTAATATTTTCGTCATTTTATTATCTATTGATTTTTCTAATTTAACATGAACAAATTTATTACTATTCGGTTAGGTTTCATTGGTGAGTTTTAGGTTTTCATATTTTTTATCTGCTTTAGTCTTTTGAATTAGCTTCAAATAATGTTACTATTGTGACCATCAGCTGTTGCTATATATTTTATAATTTTTAATTCATAAACTTAATACATAAACCTTGAATAATATAATTTATACATACTATGGATAGTATAATATAATTTATAAAGTCATGAAAAGTTTTAAAATAGTCCATTCAGGATTTCAGAATAATGATATATCCTATAAAGTCAATAATTCCTTTGGAAAAATACTTTAAAAATAACACCATCGAACTTAGAGTAGGATTGAAAATAGAAGCTTTATTAGATAACAAAAGAGGTAACATGTGACTTTCTACACATTTTTGGCGTCTCTTTCGTTTAAAAATGATGGATTAATCGTTGTATTGTTGAATAACATACAGAACAAATTAATTATGATTACTATTAAAAGTACATTTGTTTTATGATTGGTAAACAGCCCCACAAAACCACTGTGGTATGTGGGGGGGGGCGGATGGGTTAGTACTACCGTACGTGTATGTTTAGTAACACAGTACGTATATGGGTGGGCGGGTGTGTTATAGCATTATACGGTTGGTATTTGTACACAATTTGTAACCGTATAATTTAACTAGTTAATACCTTTATATTATGTATTAAATGTATTAGGTATTTATTAGGAGATTATGAGTGAAGTTGAAAATAATTTTAAAATATACTAAAAATTACCATAAGGACTATTTTCAATAGAATTAACCATGTTATATCTTTCAAAATTTTATTGACTACTTTATACCTTTCACTGCTGTTTTAATTTTATTTAGTTTTAGGATAAACTACGTTATTTTACCTAAATATTAGAAGCCACATAGTTGAAATGGTTAAATTGCTTGAAAACAATAAAAATAGTACTGGGACTTACATATTCCACTATATAGTACCAGTGGGACAATTATGCCCCACAATAAAAATACGCTGCAACAAAACTAAAGAAAGAGACTCTCCATTTTAACTACATATGATGAACAATAAATGATCTTAAGCTGACACATACTCTTATTTATATCTAATAGAATAAAACACATAAGACAAAGGTTAGCACATGACACTTTATTTCTAACCACATATAAATGAAATTATGACAATATAGTCAAAATAAAACAGCTGTATCAAGAGCAGGTGGGCTTGAAACAGCTGTTTGTATTAACCTGCACCTAAAGATATTCATACGTTATTTAAATTTAGCTAATTCAACCCCAAATCAACTGTATATTATTATTGAATTGTTTTATACTCTGGGACGTGGGTGTTCTAGTTGTAGCGAAAGGATTATAGTATTTCAAATGACTTTCTCGGAGTCCAAGGAAATCAACATTAATTTCAAAGAGGAGATTTTGGATATAAAGGAGGACATTTTTATTAAAATATATATATATATTTTTTTTTTAGCTAACAGCTGATTTTTTAAATTTAATAAAATAATCTTGCTATTCATAAAAAGATGTTCTCAACTAATGTTGAACTTAGAACATATACTGGAGAACTATTCAACCAAAGGGTGTAATCTTTGTTGAATGAGTATACAAAACACAGAAATTTGTTGGGAAACTATATCTTATTGATAAAAAGGTGAATGCAATATTTGAAAAGCTGGAAGGGAAATAAAATTAGATTGGAGTGAAGTGAAAAGTTTCAAAATAGCACAGCTTAAAATCTAGACAACATATTAGGTGAATTTAGTGATGTCTTCAATGGAAACATTGGGGAAATACCTAATTATTTGGGACAGTTTAGACTCATAGAGAACACTAAAGCAATTTTTGTGAAACCAAGGCAGGTTCAATTTTTTCTGAGAACCAAAGAAGAAAACGAACTAAAGAGACTTGAAGAATGTAACATAATAACAAAATTAGACAGTTCTGACTGGGCAACACAAATTGTACAAGTAGTGTAGCCAAATAGGTGTATTAGGATGACAGTGAACAAAGTAATCAAAGATGAAAATTATCCGATACATAGAATTGAAGAAATCTACTCTCAAATGAATGGAGGGAAACTATTTTGCACTCTTGATATTAGCAACGTTTACCTCCACATAAAAATGAATGCAGAAAACGCACTAATGCAAACACTAAGCCACGCATCAAGGGTTACACAAAGTTAATCGCTTAACGTTTGGTGTAAAACTTGCACCATCACTTTGGAAATAGTTTATGGACGAGACCTTGCAAGGAATCTCTGGGGTGAAATGCTTTTTTGACGATATCATCATACAAGGCAACTCTTCTGATGAACTGCTATCAATACTACACACTGTCCTGCAATGCTTAAGAGATAAACACCTGAAACTGAACAAATCGCAAATTTTTCCAAAACGGTTTACAGTATCTGGGACATATAATTGATGAAACAGGTTTTCGTAAAACAAATCACGAATATTTATCTATAACAAACAGTAAACCACCTGAAAATATCTACGAACCTAGGGCATTTCTTGGTCTAGCGAACTATTACAACAAGTTAATTAAATATTTAGCGATAATCCTCCATACTCTTACCCGACTGCTTCAAAAAAATATTCCCTACTTATGGACTTCAGAATGTGAGTAAAGTTTCAAAAAGTTGAAATTGGAAATAGCATGTGATAGAGTTCTTGTTCACTACAAACCAGATTTGCCCCTGATACTTGCGACTGACGCATCTCCAGTGGGTCTTGGGGCTGTAATTTCTCATCGTTACAGTGATTGCAGTGAAATGCCAATATGTTTTGCGTCTCACAGTTTGACAAAAACAGAGCAGAACTACAGCCAAATAGATAAGGAGGCCACTGGCATTTACTGAGGATTAAACAACAGTGTTCCCTATTGTTATCGACGTAATATTACCTTTATTGAAGTGAAATCTGTGGGAAAGTGATATAAGAACTCAACATTAGCCTGATCATATGTTTTCCTGTATTTAATTTCATAGTTGAATTCAGACAAAAAATTTGTATAGTTAAATAATCTGGTGGCTAATATTTATGGTAACGTTTTTATAGGACTAAATATAGATATTAAAGGTTTATGGTCTGATCGAAACACAGTACTAAAAAACTTTAATTTTATGAAATTTTTTTTATTACATAATATTAATCTCCCTTTAATTCTAATTTGGGGATACTAAACACTTTGTGCTAAAAAAATTATTTCTTATTTATATTCGTAAAATTCTAAACCATCACACGCACTTTTGTAGGCTAGCAAAATAAATTTTGTAACACACTTGGGAACAATAATCTTACTATAGTATAGGTTTCATTTATTTTCTACCTTTATTGTTGCACAGTTGCCAACTGTGGATCCTGTTGTTGTTTGTTCTGGTTTCCAGCTGTTATTATATATCAGTTTACTCAACAAAATAATAACCTAAACAAACAATCAGTGCTCTTATAGCCTAGTTTTTGTAAAGTGAAACTAGTAAGTAGTTTTATTTAGTCTTGTGTGTTTTGACTGTAGTGTTTCTAAAAATGCCCAGAATAAAGGCTTTTGGTAAAAAGAAGTTTACTGGAAATATTCACACTAGGCCTAAACATTTTCTAACTAACAATGAAACCATGGAAACAATTGATGACACAGCAGATTTTACACTTGAAGAAAGCTCGTCTAGTAAGAAACTCAAATACTTGGGACTAGTTGGTAAAAGTAGTGATCACATTGCTGATGAAATGGAAGAAGGTGTGATACAATGTGTGAAATGAAACCTTCTTCCGGATGGTAAAAGGCACTCTGGTAAAGGAAGACTGACAAACTCTATTATCAACAACCTGCAGAAGTACTATGGAAAAGCAATTAGTTCAAGCAAAACTCTTGAAGAAATGAAGCAGGCATGTTGGGCAACATACTACCACAAAATTTCAACAGACGCTGATCCATCACATGGTTTGTGCCCACTTGGTGGCGACTCTTGGTGTATGTATAATCATAGATCTACACATTCTTTTCACAACATATTTGTAGCTTTGTTTCTAGTTGCAGTTATAATGCAGTAGATATCATAAAACTTGTTGAGAACCGTCAGGGAATTGTTTCAAATTTGGTTCTTTCTTGTTTAGAATGATCTAGCCAAACATCATTTATGTCTTCAAAAAGGACTGAGACTAAGCATTTTGAAAACAACCTAAGACTTATTTATAGTCTAAGGAGCATTAGCTAAGGCCAAGTCGCAGCTGAGACGTTTTGTTCTGTGATGAACCTGCCCCCTCCACCTTATAGATTCTACAAGTACAACAAAAGGCTTCTAACTGCTTTAGAGAAAGTAAGCAAGGAATCAATGTCTAATGCAAAAAGGGAAGCAATAGAAGATAATGAGGGTAACAGTGATAATACGGTTGCTATGGATGGGACATGGCAGAAGCGAGGGCACACATCAAGTGGTATTCCATATCACACATGGAGTGGTAACTGCTACTAGCCTAGACATAGCCAAAGTGATGGATGTGGAATGCCTAAGTAAATATTGCCCTTCATGTAAGGTAAATAATAAAAAATCACCCTAACTGTTCAATCAACTATGAAGGTTCCAGCGGAGGTATGGAAGTAGCAGGTACCCTAAAAATATTTGAGAGATCACAAGAACTTCCTGTGCCAGTCCGTAATATTAATTTCTTGGGTGATGGAGATTGTAAGTCTTATGATGCAGTCTACCAGCTGAAGCCTTATGGAGATGTTATTGTAAATAAATTAGAATGCATCAATAATGTTGAAAAGCGTATGGGAGCACGACTGTGAGAGTTACGTAAATTAAACAAGAAAAACCTTCTTCCGGATGGTAAAAGGCACTCTGGTAAAGGAAGACTGACAAACTCTATTATCAACAACCTGCAGAAGTACTATGAAAAAGCAATTAGTTCAAGCAAAACTCTTGAAGAAATGAAGCAGGCATGTTGGGCAACATACTACCACAAAATTTCAACAGACGCTGATCCATCACATGGTTTGTGCCCACTTGGTGGCGACTCTTGGTGTAGGTATAATCGGGCCGCAGCTCATGGGTTACCTTGTCCAGAACACACAAGTTCAATACCCTCAAAAGTAATGAAACCAATAAAACCTACATATAAGGACCTGTGTTCCCCTGATCTTTTGAAAAGATGCCTGCATGGTAACACACAAAACTGAAATGAAGCCTTAAACAACATAATTTGGACCCGGCTACCAAAAAATAATTTTGTCAATGCAAGCACCTTGAAAATTGGAGTTTTGGACAGTGTCATTTCATTCAATGAGGGTCTATTAGCAAAGGTGAAAGTCTTAGAAGACCTGTGTGGAAGTGCTGGAGCAAACTGTGTAGTAGGCCTAAAAACCAGTGACGACAAGCGTGTGCGCTAAGTTGAACGTTCTCTTTTGGACATTCAAAACAGGGCAAGGAAGGCCAAGATGACAGCAAAGAGAAGACTGAAAGAAAATGAAGATGAAATTGGACCTAGGTATGGATCTGGTTTGTTTTAGGTATGTTTTTAAAGCTTTTTTGTTATGGTAGTAATAGCTTATTAGTTTTTTGCAATTTTCCGAAAACTGTTTTTTTAATATTTAGGCACACTTATTAGCATTGCTTATGTACTGATGTCAATGAAAATTTCACTAGTTGTTCCATGTACAGTACGTAGCAATATTATGAAGTGAAATTCTCTGATTTTGTCTTGTTCGTGATTTATGATTTTTTTTTATATTTAATTTAAGATTTAAAATGTTAACAATTTTATTTCGTTGTCAAATGACTATTTGTAGACATAAATAAAATCTAGTTCAAAATGTTGTATAAAATATTATAATAAGGGTCAAAATTTCAGGATGATATGATGGTATTTAAAAAAGTTATGTGTTCCTAAAAACTGTAAATTTAACATGGGTGAGATAGGGAGTACTGTATTACCTTCATCGATAGTAGCGGCCGCTTTTAACTAAATCAACTTGACTCATTGCAAATGGACAGTAAAATAATTTCTAAAGCAACTTCTCAAGACAAATACTTACAATCTATTTTACATGACCTTGAAAAAGAACATATGCGGAACAATATGGTTTTCATGACAATGAATTGACACTCCAATGATAGTTGTATTTTTAAAGGAAGCAGGATACTGATCCCAGAAGCTCTTCACAAAATTGTGCTTAAAGAACTACATATCGGACATTTAGGTATGAATAAAATGAAAACCATAGCACGTTTTTGCACATAGAAGTATATTGACAAATATATCTAAAATATGGTAAAGATCTGTTGTTAATGTCGAATAAAACAAAACGTACCACCAAAGGGACAAAACCATCCGTGGATTACTCCTCAAGGACCATGGGAAAGGGTACGTATAGACTTTTCGGGACCAATTCAAGGGCAGTGGTATTTCACTGTAGTGGACGCATTTACAAAATGGGTGGAAATAGTTCTTACCAAAGTAACGTCTACTGAGTGGTGTGTGAAAGAGCTAAGAAAGATGTTTGCTACATTTGGTCTTCCACTTGCACTAGTTTCTGATAATAGAAGCCAATTTACATCAAGTGTATTTCGAGACTTTTTATCTGTAAATGGTATAATACACAAAACCACTGCACCGTACCACTCTTCATCCAATGGTCAGGTTGAGCGGTATGTTCAAACTGTTAAAAAATCTCTTACATCAATGGAAGAAGAATATGGAAAGCTAGACCTCACAGACCACTTATACAACTCAGACAATCTCCAAATTGAACTGGACCAAGTTCGTATGACTAAATGTATGGAAGGAAAATTAGGACACAATTAAGCCTACTGTTTCCCCAACACAATCAAGATATATTAATTATGGCGCACAAACCTACAGTGCGAAGAAGTTTTACAGAGAGGGACAGAGTACAAGCTCGAGCCTACAAGAATTCAAGATGTAAATGTAAATTTTTCACCATTTTATAAAGAGAGAACGCCTTGATTTACAAAATTAAAATTGATGATGGATGTCTTTGGAGAAGAAATGTTGACCAGTTGTTGAAGTTTGAGGTTACCCCAACCAAATGTTTCAGAGGGGAGAATTGATATTTTTTTTTATACTCTTTGTTACTTAGACATATTATTCATGTAAATACAAATATCATCAGCTGTTTTGTTTTAACAATTACTATTAAATGGTTCTACATTGAAACAACACTCATGTTATGTTTTATTTAATTTTTCAAATAATTAATTTAGTAGCATATTACATATAATCTAATGGAATTAAAACTACATGAATGGATATTGCAGTAACACCAGACAAATGTTTTATTAAAAATGGACACTCATCCTAAGAAATTAAAGCTAGTAGACTAAATATAACCATTTGTTTCTTTTTATAAAGATGAAAATACAAAAGGAATCTCTTGGAAAGTTTGAAATATTGGTTTCCTGTCTGAATACAATAACAGGTTCAACATAACTGCAAAAATATAGTGAACCAAGTAGATGTTCATTTCTTATTACTGGATCTACAATACCCGTAGTATTCATTGCCAAGTTTGATATAGGGCAAGTAAATATTTCTTTTTAACAAAGCAACATGCTTGAGGAAACACGAATAGTTTGTTGGATTTATAAACGTAAAATTATGAGTCATTTTCCTTGTCAGGTTTAAACATTCGGGCAATGAAATGAAATGAAATTAGTTTTCCTCACATTGTCCTTTCTTACATTTAACCTCAAAATATAACAATTTAGGAGTGAATAGAAATAAAAATAATACATGAATAAACATTTCTGGTTTATAAGACTGCTAAACAAATATAAACAAAATATAATGACATAACTACTCTACTTTATTTATGGTTCTAGAAATTCAGATAATCAGACAGTATAAAAGAATTAAAACTAAAACATAAATCATGTAATCAGTAATAAATAAAATCATTGATTAAGTTAAAATATTCAATATTAACAATATGATAGACTACTATAAATTAGATGTCTAGTACATTGCTGAAATTGATATTAACTCACTTTGTAAATGTCCGATAAAACCCCAACCTGCGCCCCCGGCTCGGCCCATCCAACCTAGAAGTGTGCATTAAGTGTCCATTATTAAGCGAAGCACAAACATTTATTTATTCATTTATATTACAAATAAGACATTTATCAATACACTTAGAATAAAAACAGTTTACTTGGTACATCTAGTTGTGTGAAATTGATATTTGACATAGTTTATCTCAGCCGTATTCTTAAAGTTTTATAATTGAGAATGTCGTTATCTTTTAAATATTACGATGGAGAATTTTAATACAGTTAATTTTTTTAATATTGTACGGTCTTATCTCGAAGTTAACTCAATTATATTATAGGTGTAATGGACAGTATATATATATATAATATAATTGATACCTGTAATATAATTGAGTAAATTTCTAGATAAGAGCTTACAGTATTATAAAAAATATGTAATTGTATCTAAATTCTCCATCCTAATGTTCAAAAGATAACGATATTTATAATTTTTTAATTTGAAGAATACTTTTTTGAAGTGTATTGATAAATAACCTATTTTACTGAGCACTCTCAGTTTGATAGCTAATTTTTAATAACAGTAATCTGATACAAATAGTAGTAGTTAACAGTTACTAATGTGTACAAGCATGTATGTAATAAACATGTAGCTCCATGTATTGGGGGGGGGGACAAACACTACTAAAACTAAGGCGCTATAGAACATTTAAAAAATCAATATCAAAGTAAGACAAGAATACTTGTCCCTTCCTACTTAAATTCTGGAAGGGAAAGGCACAGAATACAATTTTTAAAATCTCATGGCAAATGAACACATAGTTTGTTAAAAGTTATATTTATGGTTATAGTAACGATTATAATAGCTATTAAGTATCAGTTCTTGGTAAAAGTCCTTTTCATAAATATGTACTATTCCGAAACCACATATATAAAATGATGTAATGAAAATAACAGGACTTCATAGCTTCGCTGTTACAAGTACAGAACAATATGCAGTTCAATAGTTAACATATAACAGGATCTTGTCAAATTGTATGCTGAAAATTTGTTTATTATGAGGTATTTTACTAGAAACACAAAAATTAAAAAGTTAGAAGCTCTGGGAAAGTTATAAAAACGGGAAAAGTAGTAGATTATGTTAGTTTCATTAATATAGCGTTTTAGGTAGCCAAGTTGTGTGAAATGTTGTCTTGGTTATTGGGAGGGTTTCGTAATCAAACAATACCCCTAATCCATACATTACTTTACCGTTTTCAGTTAAGTTATATTTTGTTAGGATAGGCCTAGGTTGGGTTTTAATTGGTTGGGTCTAATTAGGGTTTCCTTTAGTTTTTAAGGTTAGGTAGGTAAAATCTTTTTAGATTAGGTTTTAGGGTGTTATTATGTTTTGTAATTATAATTTAGAATTTAAATTAAACTAGTATAATGAAACTTAATATAGCCTTTTTGACATAACCTACCAAACCTAACATAACCAAAATAAATCTAGTTTAACAATCCTCAACCTGAGCCTATCCTATCAGACATTATAGTACTGAAACCAGCCTCTTTATGGTGCTAACATGATTAATAATGGTGGATTAGCAACCCTTCATTCGTGATCATTATCCCGCTCGATTTGAGCACATACAAATTCACATTTTTGAATACAAATAATTTACCATTTCTCCCCATTTTCGTAATTGTTTCATCATTTTCTTTAAATTTCAATATTCTTGTTGCTTAGTTATTTATCCACTATGAAAGATACGAGTATACTAACAAAATTACGACAAGGTCCCTGTTCTATACAAATAAATTAGGTAAATTTTAAATGTATTGAACAACTTATTTGATTAAATATTACATAGTTATTATGATTATAGTTAATAACCACTTCCATTGCGTAGTTACAGGTACAGAGATAACTTATTAAACATAAATAAAAAATTAATTCTATGAAAACCGTCATTGATTCGACAGAAATACACAAGAAACAGATCCAACCAAAATTCACAGGGGAATTGAACGGGGACAGCGGGATTTCCCGTGAGGGCTGTGTCCAACTTTTGATTTCGTATATATGTCAACTGTCAACATATGTCTTATGTACATTCAAACTAAAAATGTCTGGTCTTCAAAACAAAATTAGTTACTGTTCCTTGATTTAAACTATTTAAAATGTTCACTGATTATTATAATTTAAAAATAGTCTATAGCCATTCATATTAAATCCGATATATTTTGTAGGTTTTTTATTTACAATTTTATTTTATAGTAAAAATAGAAAAACATGAAGATTGCACAAAGAAAATATATTAAACTATGGGAGCAAAATGAAGAAATAACATTCTATTTTTAGCTTGTTTTCCTTACTCTGTATCTAAGGAATGTGACTTCTTTCGTGACAGTTCCACACTATAAAAATGTAACTTCTTGACTTGTCCATCCAGGCCATGCTTTGTCTTAACTGTCGTGAAGTATTTTTTCCTCCTATAATATAGTATTGCGTAAATTATGTGTATATTGTCGTTTAATTTTTATTTATTTTGGGTGCAATATGTAATTTGTTATTATGTTTGAAAGGTTACTGTATATTGCTTAATTTATCGTGCATGTATTATTATATATTATAACTTTTTTAATTGTTGCGTTGTGTTTATTTGTTGGGTTGCTTCACTGAACTAAACATTTTATATGCTTGTTACTTTTACTTTATATTTAGCTGGTTAGTAGTTAGTGCAGTTTGATCTTTTCCATTAAGTCACTTCCACCACTTGTTATGTTTACGTTAATTCACTACCACTCGATAAATATTCTATTGCTCTAAAAACTGTTCTCCAATCATTTTTACGTCCACTGTGTTATTCCTCATGCACCAGGAATCCGATATCGCTGGCCTTATCGCTTTCCAAGAACTTAGACACGGAGAGCGCATTCGGTGGTGAGTCAAACGTTGGATTTACCAGTGTCTGACCAACGTTAGTAGTCATCCTAACCTAACCTGACCTAACCTAACCTAACCATAATTGCGGTAAAAAAGTTGTGGTAGTGAATTCACGGAAATGGTACGTATAGTTTTTTGATACATAATTTATTTGTTCAAAGTGTCTATTTGCCGTTGGGATGTAAAATAAAATGATGTTATCAATAAAATTGTATTTAATTTGATTGGTATTTATAGTAGTTAAAATAGTATTTAAATCGTTATAAGTTATTAGTAAAAACAGTTCAAAAACAAAACAGCGTCTGGTGTGCATTTACTAATGACATAATGACAATATATAATACAGTATAAAACATTTGATATTTTGTCCATCAACTGAGTAACTAAAGATTCCATATTTAATTTGAAATTAATTAAAGTCGTGTAGTAATTGTGATATTGTTGTTATTTTCCTAGAATAAATAACCTGTACGTGCATTTTAGCTCAAAATATATCTTATTCTAACAACAAATTTAAAGCCAGATTTCTATTAGTCTCCTACATTCTTGTGCAAAGAGATATGAAATTAAATATTTATTTGGTGGTAGACACAACATTTAGTAATAAAAGACTACATATTTCCTCTGATTTTATAAATTTTTGCACTTATTATTAGTATTTTAATTTTACATGAGTTACGACTATTTCCTTACTTACTTTATACAGTACTTTATCATGTTATTAATTTGTGTTTCTTCATAATATTTAATTACTTGTGTTAGTGTCACTTGTTTCTGAGTTATTAAAATTACATTTAGTAAATATTACAACAATAAAATTTGATAAAATAATTATGATATACTCTCATTTGGCTATAGTCTAGGGAGGAATAAACTAGATACTGCTTTTTATAAATGTTAATAATTTTGTATAAAAAAATAAACACACATTCTAAATACAGCTCTGAGAGTTGAGTAAAAAAGAAATACATTAACTTACATTCCAGACATTTTATTTTGTAGTATTTTCAAGTAATTTTGATTTTTTCTATAAATACATATATTGTTAGAAGTTACATAAATATAACTAAAATAGTTTACGTAAATCAGTCTTAAAGTATTTCTAAATTGCTGTTTATATTACTTAGTCTATATTATCAATATAATTTAATATCACTGGAATAGGTAAAACTATCTATTGTTTACTAAACAAATAACAATATCAATAATAACAACAATACAAATGATATCTTCATAATGCTTTACAAATTATGAAAAATATTTGCTCCTTTTAAATACTTCTATTGAAGTCTGCTTCTAATTAGTTTTGATCCGTTAGTTAGTGGCTCCATAAAAATGATCCAGATGTCATGGACTCTAACTTAATGCCTGTTAATAACATTCCACATAAAGCGACAATGGTGGACCGTTTGCCGTTTTATAGTTTTTCGTAATTTATTACAAACATTTAATTACTTCACGCACTACGTATAAATGGAGTTTTGGGAGGTGTACAATTTCCTGGAATAAATAAAACTGTGTTATATTTGGGTAATAAGTAAATTAACATTTTCATAAAGTGTTATTAATGTTGTATTTATTATTTTCATTGTTAAGTTTTTATTTTTATGGACGGATTTATAAGAAATTCATGAACTTAAGTATATCAACATTCATTTAAATTAGTAAAAACGTACTATTTCACCCACTCATTCAATTTCAGTGGTATTTACTCAGCCTCGAACCCATACTCGTACAGTGAGATTGACCCACTCACCCACCCATACTCGTACAGTGAGATTAACCCACTCACCCACCCATACTTGTACAGTGAGATTGACCCACTCACCCACCAATAGTCGTACAGTGTAATCGACCCACCTGCCCACCCATAATCGTATTGTGGAATTGAACCAAGAATAATATAGAAGAATTTGGCCCACTGAGATTGGTATGTGACGTCACGGTTAGACCCGATAACAGCTTTGTAACATTATCACGAACAGGTAAAACGATCATTTGATGGATTTTAAATCAATATCATCACATAGTAATAAAAGATTTTGTATGAGTAAATTATTTTTGTATGAATCTTCGTGAAATAATCTTCTTTGGGTTTGAATGAAAAATATAGTTTATAGATGTAACATTTGTTAAAAAAAAAAAAACAAAACACAAACTACCCTTATAAATCTGCAATACTAGATAAACCATACTGATGATCATTCTTTTTTTATATAATGTCATATTCCGTTTGACTTTTGTTCGGTTTCAAAATTAGACTGGACTACTTCTATTTTACATTTAATGTATAGAAACGCACTACAAGCTCCTAGATTTACAAACTATACAGTGTTACAGTTCCTAAATATATAAATCAATTGTTGACGTTTGTTCAATAAGCACAAAGAAAAATTACAATACGATTGATTATTAGGTATAAAAGATACATTAGTAACATATAAAAAAATAATAAATATATTCTCTTTGTATCGTATTGCCATTCAACCATTATACAAGCTACATACTAAAATACATACATAGATATATTTATATATGAAAACATTCAAATTCAAAATATTTATAGTTCAAAGAATATACGATACGAGTAAAACCTTTGTTAAAAGTTACAGTCCAACACAACGTGATCAGCAATATGTTCACAGTCCAACAGAACGTGATTAGCAATATGTTCAATGTCCAACACAACATGATCAGCAATATATTCACTGTCCAATACAACGTGATCAGAAATATGTTCACAGTCCCACACAACGTGATCAGAAATATGTTCACAGTCCAACACAACGTGATCAGCAATATGTTCACATTCCAACACAACGCGATCAGCAATATGTTCACAGTCCAACACAACGTGATCAGCAATATGTTCACATTCCAACACAACGCGATCAGCAATATGTTCACAGTCCAACACAACGTGATCAGCAATATGTTCACAGTGCAATACAACGTGATCAGAATTATGTTCACAGTCCAACACAACGTGATCATCAATATGTTCACAGTCCAACACAACGTGATCAGCAATATGTTCACAGTGCAATACAACGTGATTAGCAATATGTTCACAGTCCAACACAACGTGATCAGCAATATGTTCACAGTGCAATACTGTAATATGGTTAGTAATTTCAATTGAAAATTATATTTATATAAAAATAGTTAAATTGTATTCTCTGCTTCTATAGCACAAGTTTGGAAATAGGGTTGCCTAACACTTCGGTCAAATAATATTTTATACCGATGAAACACATATTTTATCCTATAACTTGTTAGTTCAAAATAATACTTTTTAACTTTTTTGCATGTGAATATCATTTGTAAGTTATAAACGATACATTATGTAGCAAATAGTGTTTAGGTTTATAGTTAGTTATACGAATAAGATATTTTTTTATAAAACAAATTAACATTTTTTTGTACTGGATCTTTATGTCGACTCATATGCGAGGCAGTTGACAGTTTATTATTTTTAATAAATTCGATTTTCAATCTTTATCAATTGATATATATATATATATAGAAGATCCTTATAATGTCAAGTATAGTTATGAGATTATATATTCCTGATCGTTAAACTATTGGTCTATACGTATTGTACACCGTATCAGGGCAGCCAACCACATGGGAGTAATAACCAGGGCAAACGGCCAAATCCTAAACCAACCATTCAATATTCATCCAATCACATGCACCGGTGTTAGCTTACTGTCGAACCATAACCTGAGTTACTGCTGTTCAATTTGCCTCATGAACACCTGGCTAAATGAAAAAATGTAGGTATGTAAAGTAGACAGGGAACTAAGAAAATAATAAAAGATACCTTGCCAAAATGTTTTTGATGATCAAACATGAAATTCAATCTGAAATAATAATATCAAGCTTCATGTTTAGTTCATAAGTCTTGATATGGGAAAATTACATAAAGTAAAATATTCCAAAGGGATATTTGATGTTTTTCACCAATGAAAATATCAATTAATATTGCAAACAAATATCGTTAAATAATACCCAATTTTGAGGGGTTTTTGTTTATAGAGGCGGTTTAAGTATACATATTCAGTACGTATGTGTGTATTTTATTTATTACCACTAAATTGAATTGAAACAAAATCATTATAACAAATTTAATCGAAATGTATTTTTTTATTATTTTGCTTAAAATAACTTTTATTAACTATAAAATCATTTTAAAATGTTCTATAATAATATTATTTCAATAGTTGTTTTCCTAAGATTACCTCTGATTGTGTAACACAATACTTTTACAATGGGTTTCAGTGCTAATTAAAAAATTATCAAAGTAACGTCTTTAAAATAATAATCATGCTGGTTACTATTCATTTATATTTCACTTTTAAAAGTGAGTTATAATGAAATAAAAGTGAGTTTTATTTAAAGAAACAAAATAATCAACTCAAACTGTTAAACGGATATTAATAACACTGACACAATCAAGTTTGAGACCTATTTCTTTACTGTGTTTGCTTCGAATAATTCATATTCTAGCTTCTAGCATAAACAGATGGTGTCTCTGTGGCTTGGTAAGGTTTTTGGAGCTTTGAATGGCTTAGATTCATCCAAAAGCTTGATTTCGACTCTATTCCACCAAAAATACCAATCATAGTGAAGATTAGCTGATACCTTCCATTCCACCCACTCTACGTGATGCTTTAAACTGTTTTTCATTTACATAGTACTAAACTAGCGTTCCACGACAGGGCCTTAAAATAGCTCATTTGGACACAAAACGTCCACTACAGGATAAACAACATTTAGCATTGTATAAACAAACACATCTGTGTGTAAAAAATCAATTGTAGCACTTAATGGCAATAATACTAGTAATTGATGGTGTACAAGTGTACATACAGAAGCCAAGCATACAGTATCCCGTACAGTTAACCCTTATATTTAAGCCTAATCATGCCATGACAAATAAATTATTATAATCTAAAACTAAATTAGAAGCATACAACTTATTGTTATTTGATTTAAAGAATGTTAACAGTTGAAATTGAATAGTCTTCTTAGTAACTTTAAATTAGTCTTGTTCACCCCTACTTCAGCCGTAATCACGTACCCCCATTCTCGACGACAATCAGACATTCATCTCAAATTGTAATGCATTCAGTGGACCCTCCAACAAAGCTCGATTGTTACAAGTATTTACTTCGTAAATCGTTTATAACATTATCTGCAACAGTTTTAAAAAGGAATTAGTAAAAAGGGTAATTTAGAAAATGGTTTACGTATTATTGAGGTAACTTAGCTTACCTTAGTACCAATTTAAGAATTAAATTAAAAGTTATTACGAAGGTACATCTGACACCTTAGTTTGAGTACACGATAAAATATACTAGGCTAAATGAAAAAAAAGTATTCCTTGATAATCCAAATTAGGATTGCAATTTTATATGTAATGTTTAGATACATGCTCATAATAATTTACATTAATTTATCTTTTATTAAGACAGCTGTAATACACAAATAAAAATGAGTGGTTCCAATAGATAAGCTTAGGACTATGGCCTTTATTTCATTTGACTAAAAATTCAATATATAGAATCACACGAATTAGAAGTTCTTCATTGTAGTAACTTAAGCAACATTGTTAACAAACCTGCATATCATTAGCATACATAATATGGTTGGTTAATATTCGTTCCAATACAATCACGCTCTAAAGAAAATAGTAATGGATCTAAAATCTAGCCTTGAGGTTAGTTTGAGATTTATATTATATGACACCAGTTTATACAATATAAAACTTTACAACGATCTAAAATGTAATGCTCTGGCCTTCTTAATATTTCAAAATTTAGAAAAATTAAATGGAGTTTTCAGGTATATTTATTATACATTGATATGTTTATCTGTGACGGACATTAATAACATCAATTATGTGAGCCACAATTTAGAGTAATGTTTTTATTCAATTATTCGTTATATGCAAATAAGTATTAGATTTTATTTTTTTATTTTTTTGTTTCTTAAGAGAGGACTTTGTATACAATCATCTTGACATCATGCCACCTTTACATAATTATCTTGTCAACAATGATTAATGACATTCTCTCCAGTAAGTGGGCTAGCTTCAGAACCACAACAAGCTGTCAACTTGGAAGATAAATGTGTTGAGAGTGTAAATTGTTGTACAAATCAGGATTGTTGGATTATTTCCTACTACATTTGGTGATAATCAATGACGAATATTTCAGTTAACTTTCACTAAGTCGAGTATAGTTAACTGCGTCTCACTTTAATTTGAGTGGTCAAGTGGTTAATCAGTTTAATTAACCACTTGAAATATAACTTTGGAAACCACTACAAACAGTGACAAGGAGTAAAGTGGTGTGGGGATGTGTTCGTCTGTCTCTACAGTCTCTTCCGCTTGGTTATTTCTATACTTGGTTATCCACTTGGTCGTACAGTACAACTGTTGCTAATTTGATCAAGCCTGCAATCTGGCTATACACCTTTTGTTTTGATTGTGCACATGGCTTGTTCAAGCATGCAGGATTCACTTCCAATCATGCCTAAAGCTGCTTAAACAATCACAATGCTTGAGCAAAATCATCCTTCACAACGTTCAAGTATGCGTTATTTTGTTACCTATACACCCGCCCGCCCATACACGCACAGTGGTATTGGTCTCACTTTATATGAGCTTACAATTAACATATTTTACTAATAACTATTTTGAGATAAACATATTGATACTAATTCACAATGAAATAAATTGTTTTGGAATAGCCTATGCAACTTTATGAAGCGTATAGTACTAATGGTGTATAAAAATCAACTATTATAGTAAAAATTATTTAATTTTACTGGTTAACCAAATAGCAACAAACTAATAAATATTGTATTTAAATGAAAATAGACATGTAAAAAATTAAACTATTTGTTATGATTTTAATAACAATTTGATTAAAATAGTACTTTTAATAAATCAATTAAAAACATAATAACTATATATTTGTAATTATAACACCTCATTCCCCAGTTCAGAGGCACGTGCATGAAGTTTACTCAACTAGTGTAATAGCGATCGTTAGCTCTATTGGGAATTCAAACCACAGTCAATGTCCTCCACAGTATCAGCCACTGAACCACCGCGCCGGCAAAAGTACGACATTTAACAATCAATGAGTGCAAAATGTTATTTATAAAAAATTCTTCATTATAAAAAATATAACCATCATTTTACAAAAAACTTACAAAGTAATTGAACTGGAAATAACTATTCTGTAAACTATTAAATAAAGCAACAAATTACATAATGTTAATGGCAAAAAGTCGATAAACAATCAAAGGCGTGGGCTTGTTCTAATTTAACTTTCCCGACTGGTTTGACATTTACTGACTCCCTGTAATATAATTAGATTTAAAACAACGTAAAGTACTTTGAAAACTTCATAACATTAATAAATCACCAAAATCAAAGGCGAGATAAAACAATTTTCTGTTTTATTTTTGTAATATGTTTAATAATAATAAACCATACAAAACTTGCTTCCACGGAATTCACTTAGACTAGTTAAAAATTATGTCTTAATTTAATTTTTATAATATTTTTTGTATATTTTCTATATTTTAATTTTCAACTGCATGTACAATTTATTAACTAAATATATATAGTATTCTAAGTTTTGCATAAAACGTGACAAACTAATTTTGTTTAGCTGAAAGAGGGCAATTTTTATTTATGTGATCTAAATTGTAATAAATGTAGGACATTGGTTGAAAAATGTTTGATTTTAAATATGTATTGTTTATTCTAAATGTATTTATATGAAATGAACAATACCGTTTTTTAATGTGCTAGATCACTAAATGATGTAACATACCACGTACAATGAACGGAAATTTGTTAATAAATAATTCATTTGCGGAAAACCGATAATATTTTCTGTTCTTTTCTGTCCCATTAAATCTTTCCTTACATAATTAAAGATTTAATTAAATGAAATGAAAACTGGCTTTATTGGAGGCGAAGTTAGGACTATAAAGTCCTCTCTACCACTTAACCTCTGATTGGGATCGAACTGAGAACCTTTAGCACATGAAGCTGGGATTGAACCAACTACGCTACCGACCAATTACACTATAAAGAGCTCTTACAGTTACGGGTAGGAATATGAACTTAAATACTGTGATGGATATCACGTTTATCGGTTTGGTAAAATATTAATTTAAAGAATTTAAGGTTGTAACGTAAGGAGATAAAACTGATGAGTATAGTTAATCTGATTATTGTGATGTACTTAACCCGTAATAAGTTAATGTACTTTAACGCAATTACCAGTGTTTAACCATAAAATAAACTTAGGAGTAGGGTCTTTATGTTAAACTTCAAACTTTTCCTGACTTAAAGTAAGAATAAAGTGAAGAAAAGTCAACATCAGTTTGTAGTGTGGCCAGCTCAACAACTTTAAAGATTCCATTAACAGTTCGGAGTTATCTTCTTTATGTAAATTGGAAAAGTTTACGTTTGTCCTCTGAGATTATTTTCAGGAAGTAGTTAACTTTTACAGAGCTGATCACGATTACAATAAATATATAATTTGAATGATATTTAAGTTAGTACACTCATTTATGTACTTAAACACACACTCATCTATCATGCTCATGTTCCTTCCACATTTACCCATATCTTAACAAACGCTGTATTAATAGCAAATAGTTTTAAATAATTACAATACTGAATACTTTATTTTGTTTACAACTAAATTACAACAGGTAAAATCCTACTCAATACAGAAGAAGTGGTACCAAACTATCTCATGGTTCTCATTACAAGTTTTAGAACTGTTAACAAAGAAAGGCAGGAGTATATTATAATATATGTAGGCCTACGTGTATGGGTGGGAGGATCAATAACACTGCACGTGAAAGAGTGGGTGGGTGGGACAATATCACTGATTGTGTATGTCAGATCCACTTGTGAGAATACACTTAGACGACAGTAGTGAGCAGTTTATAGTATGTAAATGCAATCCAATAAAGTAACAATGCTGGCTCTACAACTCTATAAAAAATTCATACTCATACATGTACAGATATTGACCCACCCTTCCATCCATACACGTACAGGGGTAAATCTTTATAAATGTGGTTTATGTTGTTGCATTTTAGTATCTATCAGCTTATAACATACATTTAAGTTATTTATTTGCCAAATTTATATTTACTACTAATTTTTACTTCCCATTTAAATTAAAATTGCTATTTCTTTTAACATTTACAAAATATAGTATTTAGTTTACAGTTGCGCCATTCAGATTGTGACTTGCGGGTAATATTTAGTACATGCTAGAATTTTAGCTGTGGAGTGAAATCAAGACACCTCCACCACTAGCGTGGAGTGGAATTCTCTTCAGCTATCAAGCCATTATCTGCTCAGTTTCCACAAAGGTATTTTGATGAAAAAAATTTGGTTACTCTACAAGTTAATATTATGGTTATTATTTACATTTATCTTGATCGGTCAATGTTATTATTAATTGGATTTTATTATTATCATTGTTATTTAGGTATGATCAAATAATTTAATTTTACCATTACACGGTCATCGAATGTGCGGTGGTTGAGGTGCCGGGGGTGAAGGGTCGTCGTCCACTTGTAGTTGTGGCGCTATATCGGCCACCATCTGCATCGGCTGCCGTATTCCTGTTGCATTTCGACCGAATACTGCAGATGTTGTCTCATGATATAAAATCCAAAGATGTTGTAATTTGTGGTGACCTTAATATAAATGCTCTTTCTGACTCAGTTGACAGAAGGGAACTTTTTTTCTTGTTTAATCTGCATGGCCTATTCTCGCATATAGTACAGAATTTCTGTAGAATATCAGTAGTGAGCTCGGTTCTGTGTTCACTGGATAAAAGTCCCACCTACCCGCCCATTCACGTACAGTGGTATTCACACCCACCCGCCCATACACGTAAAGTGGTATTCAATATAGAAGTACAGACTCCCACTACAATTTCTGGCATTTCTAAAACTACAATAGACTACATAATCACCAATAACAGACTAAGTAACACCGATATAGTTGAGTTGGGTCTGTCAGATCATAATGCTCAATTAGCTTGTCTCTCAAACAAATTTCAAATACATTTCCCCTAAAACAAACCAATTCTTAAGTGGAAGATGTCTAAATACATAATCCTTAAAGGCTGCTTTTAAAAGGAAATTACAAATTATATCATGGGAACATAACTTAAACATTGATAAGAGCGTTAATGAACATTTTAATTATTTTCTAAATGTTATCATCCTAACCTTTAATGTAAGCATTCCTAAGCAAGCACAAAGAACAATTCACTATAAAAATAAAAAAGGTTAGTTAACTAGAGGGTTAAAAGTATGTTTAGAGAGGAAAAAAGAAATGAGCTACTGCTTCAAAAATTCTACAGACCCACATTTCATTGACTACTATAAAAGATATGTCAAGTTATTAAGAAAATTAATAAATGTTTCAAAGAAAACCGCTAATAACCACAAAATAAAAATGCCAATAATAAATCAAAAACAATATGGGAAATCGTTAGAAAGGAAACAGGAAGAGAGACGGTTAGGAGACTCATTGACAATATTGCAATTGGGGGAGAAAAAGTGTTAACCTAACCTAACTCATACACGATTGCTGAGCATTAGAATAACTTTTTCATAAATAATCCTCAATCTTAGGCCCCCAAAGCGAACCCCACTCTAGCCTTAGATAAGCTCCGCCAATGCTGCACTTCAGTTTCATCATCCATTTTCCTGGCTCCAACTAGTATAAAAGAGGTATCTGACGTGATTGCATCCTTAAAATCGAAAAGCTCATTCGGTTGGGATGAAATTTCACCGAATCTTCTTAAATTCTGTTCTCATGAATCAGCTTTGCCTCTAACATTTCTTATAAATCGATCATTTTTATCTGGCACATTCCCCTCAAAATTAAAATTTTCAGTCATCAAACCCATTCATAAAAAAAGACAATAGATCAATAATCGGCAATTACAGGCCAATTGCTTTGGTCCCAACAATTTATAAAGTGCTCGAGAAAACCATTCTTGCCCGACTAAGTTCTCATTTATCAAAATTTACTGTAATTTCCAAAAATCAACATGGGTTTTAACAGAGCAAGTCCATATTATCAGCTTTATATGATTTTACAAATCATGTACTTAGCGCCTTGGATGGGTCACGGAAAACTCTGGGTGTTTTATGTGACCGGCCTTTGATTGTATTGATCACACAGTTTTGTTCTTAAAACTCAACCATTATGGAATTAGGGGTTTAGCCTTGTATTGGTTCAAATCTTTCCTGTCCGGCAGAAAACAGTGCACCTTTGTTAATGGTCCGCATGACTCCTGTGAGTCTTCTTGGGCCGAAGTGCATATGGGTGTTCCACAGGGTTGCATTCTCTCCCCTATTCTATTTTTACTTTATATAAATGATTTATCTAGTACAGAGAACAATGCAAATATAGTGATGTACGCTGATGATGTTTCTCTATTGTTGTCAAGTAGAGATGCAATTGAATTGAGAGCAAGTGTTTCTCGCATGGTCGCAGAGGTAAATGAATGGTTTGAGGAGAATGGTTTGTTGTTAAATATTAATAAAACAAAATATATTAATTTCACTACAAAAAATAAAAAAATTAAATCACATAATATTTGTGACGACATAATTGTGAACCCTAAAGAAAACTCTACAGAACGACACATCTGTAGTGTTCCTCGGTGTGCCTGTTGACGAGACTGTTTGTTGGAGATTTAATATTCGTACCTTTGCAATACGAATATTAAAAGCTTCGTCTAGTATAGATATCCTTCTTAACGTGTACCGAGCTTATAGTAAGAGCATAATTCGCTATGGATTGGCTATCTGAGGAGGTTCATCCTCTCTGGAAAGAGTTCTTAAATGTCAAAAAAAATCTTAAGGATAATTTTCGACGTCACAGACTCTCATTCATGCAAAAGCCTGTTTATAGAAAATAAAATAATGACCATTCATTCCCTTTATATATTTGAGGTTTTAATTTTAACATTCAAAAATATTGACGCTGAGGCCAAAATAGGAAATTTCCATTCATACAATACAAGGCAAGGGGGGACACTATGCTACTCAAATCATAGGACATCAAAATTTGAAAAAGGCCCAGCATATACGGGATTACATTTTTTTAACAAAGTGCCACTAAAAATTAAAAAAGAAAACAACATTTCAAAATTTTAAGATTTAGTAAAGTCCTTTCTTCTTTCGCATTACCTTCTACAGTGTAAAGTATTATCTTAATATGGAAAGTGCCAAGTTTTGATTGTTTTAAATTATTTTAATTTATATATAACAGTTTGATCCATTTGGCAACATTATTCAATGTATGCTTAAATATATATTTTGAGTGTTCAAAGTTAATACTATTTCATACATTCGACTACCTTACATGTCTGTATACAAGATTTGTATTAAATATGAATTAATTGATACAATATTATATTAGTAGTAGTTATAGTTAATTTGACAAGGCACAAAATTTTTACAAATAGAATTTATAATTGTAACAAATATTATGTGTTAATAAAGGATTTGATTTTATTTGACACTCATACCTTATTTCAACTAATGTTGACCTACTATCAATGACGATAAAAGGGGGTTTGCTACTGCTCTTATTCCCACAACAACATTAGTGGGTGGTCCAGTGGCAGGGAAACACTGATTCTCTTTCTCATTTCCAACAGTCAATGAATCTCAATCCAAACAGCTTACCCATGTCTGCGATTACAGTTGATATGATATTACCCTTTATTGTATACATCTACAATATATATCTGATTAAGATGGAATATTTGTGCCTAAAATATAATTTTGTTAC
Source organism: Stictocephala bisonia (assembly GCA_035578905.1). Lineage (NCBI taxonomy): Eukaryota > Metazoa > Arthropoda > Insecta > Hemiptera > Membracidae > Stictocephala > Stictocephala bisonia. The sequence goes on from JAQJVL010005073.1 coordinate 35,065, forward strand.
TGGTTGAGGTATGCTATCGTAGATGGTTTAAAATTTATTACATTTACATGGTAATACCCACGCACTCCACAACTGCAACCCAAAACATATGATAATTTTGACTCAAAGTTTAAAAGTGGACGAGAAAATATGTGTATGTTTAATATCAATATGGGGGGAGGGGAATAGGGTGGTGATGAAAAAGTAAATGAACGTTGGGTCAGCAACACAGAATCTTGAAACTTAAAACTACTAATAGCACATATTATTTATTTAACATTTGCAAATCTATATGAACTGATAATAAGTGGCCGTTTTCAAAATGTAATAACACTTTCATTTTTCAAGTGGACTTATATGAAACACTGAGTTCAAAACGTTATGTCGCGGAACTTCCTTGATATGGATCACCCCTATCTCCTTCTACCCTTCTACGAGGAAAGTAGAATCAATTGTTGAGGATATTTATCCCTGCCTACAGATTCCTTCTGTAAGTTGTTACAATAATAAAAAAAAGCTTAAGTAATAATGATCTTTTTGCAGTAACTACACATATTATTTAATTTTCTGATTGTAAAATCTACATAATCAATATTATTATGTTGTGTGTACAGATTATTTAACGATATATTAACAAACTAGCATTTTAATTATTTCTTGTGTAGTTTATTTAAAAAAATTATATTTAAATTTAACAAAAATTAAATAATTTTATCATCTAAGAAAGTGCTTGTATATTAAGTTCTTAATATATTAGTATAGAGTATCTAATATATAATTTAGTATTTATTTTATACGTTCGATATAGTTCTATTGATTTATGTAATTGAACTATAAATATAACATTTGTTATTTATTTTTTAACATTATTTGTTTTCGCTTGTTTATACAACAAAACAATATAGAATTGTACTATTTTAATTTAGTTCTCAAATGCCTATATTTGATTGAGTTCTATATAGAATAAGTTTCTTGAGTATCCTTTAAAACATAACCTAATACTTGCATTACATATCCTTGCATACTACTTTATCCTTTAAAACATAACCTAGTACTTGCATTACATATCCTTGCATACTACTTTATCCTTTAAAACATAACCTAGTACTTGCATACATATCCTTGCATACTACTTTATCCTTTAAAACATAACCTAGTACTTGCATTACATATCCTTGCATACTACTTTATCCTTTAAAACATAACCTAGTACTTGCATTACATGTCCTTGCATACTACTTTATCCTTTAAAACATAACCTAGTACTTGCATTACATATCCTTGCATACTACTTTATCCTTTAAAACATAACCTAGTACTTGCATTACATATCCTTGCATACTACTTTATCCTTTAAAACATAACCTAGTACTTGCATTACAGTATCCTTGCATACTACTTTATCCTTTAAAACATAACCTAGTACTTGCATTACATATCCTTGCATACTACTTTATCCTTTAAAACATAACCTAGTACTTGCATTACATATCCTTGCATACTACTTTATCCTTTAAAACATAACCTAGTACTTGCATTACATGTCCTTGCATACTACTTTATCCTTTAAAACATAACCTAGTACTTGCATTACATATCATCATGAATGTACCAGCTGGTGAGATATATTAAGAAATTTGTTGAACCGTTACAAATTTGATAATAGCAGCCCTGAAAGATGAAAGCGACTGATGACACAGATATTAAAGGAGATTGAAGTTGAAGCACAATTTCTTTAAAGCATCGTGATCAAGTGATTGAAAGCACTTCAGGCTTGAGACTTCCTGCTGAAGATAACCTTGAAACATGTGTCCATAAGAAGATGAAATCAGTTTTATTAAGTTATTTAAATCAATTAACTAACTAGATTACTTAATGTAATGTATTGTTACATGACGTAAACATGAATCAAACAAGAATAAAAGTCCAGATTGCATAAATTTCCTTTAAGGTTTCATTAAACCTAATATTGGTGAGACTAGCTGCGATAATGTAACACATATGTCCTACCATTTAATCCAAGTTTAGGTTATGTTACAACATACCATATGAACTAAAGAGGGGCGCGTTTGATGTCCTCACACTACGCATTATGTGTGATTTCCCTTGATGTAAAATGTCGTTCTTGTTTCCCATCTTATAAAACACCTGTTCGAAATCTTTGAGCTAACTCTGACACACTGGTGAATATGAACACACCGCATTTCTTCTCTTATGAACGGATTTATTTTAAACCTTTTTGTTGCTATATGGAGTGTTATATTTTAACTCAACTCGACAAGTTTACAACTGTTTCGAAGGTCAAACAGTTTCTTAAGAGTTGTAAGATGAATATAAATTTAAAAAATTTACTGATACCTTAGTATAAAACACTTGAAAATTATATCAGAAGCAGGTATACGGTTTTTTACGAGGACTGTTAGACGTGTGGATTGCCTTCATAACTAAACTGTATGAATATTGAACCCGTAAGTTAATACTTTTACTAAATTTTAAAACTATGAAGACAAATATCAAACACTTTAGAAGTATATATAATAAATAAATATCACCAATATTAATTAAATAAATAATATACGATAGTAAACTAACATATACTCTGTAATTTTCCAATGTAGTACGAGTGTGACACTAACTAATTATGAAGTGTACTTTCTTCCAAGTAAAAGGAACAAACAGTAGATAAAACCATTATTTGAGTGAGAAGTTGATTAAATTTCAGAGCGTACTTTGGTCCTGATCACACGTCTTCGGCTTTGAGAATTCAGGCAGCGATGTGTCTTGATGTTGTAAGTTTACACTGTGTGTATCCTGTATAACAAATTGTAGTTTAATTCTTATCATGTAACATAAGATTGTACAGATAAACGTTGACGTTAAAATCGTTAGTTTGTTTTATTTTATATACGTTTAAATTGTTTAACGCCATTAAAAAGTTAAACAGTATATTTATATTGAGTGTTCTTTGTGAATGCCTAAAACTTAACATTAACAATACTACTTTTGGACATGTATAATGTTCCTTTTAGTAAACTGTAAAGGTATATCATGAGTTTACTAAGGTCTTTCGTAGGATCGGTATAGTTAGATATACAAATTAATTGATTTACTTATTTAGTTCAAGTGAAATGTTTTCATCCTCTTTCTCTGACACATACTTGATTAAAAGAATCGAAAATGTTTGTATTAAACTGATAGTATAGACTATATTTAGTTTAATAATGCTAAAGAGAGCTCCTGAACTTTTAGGTAAAAAATCATCAACAGAAATGATGTTTGAATCTAACGAAATAGTGTTTAGGAAGATTAGAATTCTTAAAGTTTTTTTTTTTTTTGAGCCTTTCTACGAGTCAGATTTTAATAAATACAAGACGTGTCAAGAAGTAAGACACTCTTCTCGTTTTCAAGTGCCTAAATTAACTTACATTAATATAAAAATAAAAGAAAGAAGTCTCTG
>JAQJVL010005074.1:0-38493 GCA_035578905.1 Stictocephala bisonia
GTTTTTGCTGCATGCCACAAGGAAAACAATTTCAGTGTTTCTCTTTGAGAAAAGATGAATTAGTCACTTGTTGCAAGAAATTGTTATTACGTTCGGCTCCACAGTTTGTTATTGACAATAATGTCAGTAATATACAGCTAAAATTAAATTTGTGAGTTAGTATCGAAAGCGTTTTTCACATAAATTTAAAACAGAATTTGTTTAAATTACTATTTTATTAAATGAAAGTGTTATTTAGAGTAGTTGATGTGTATAGTTAATTTATTAAGTACGATTTGCTTAATTTATATTTCATAAAATATACCTGCAAAACGATTTATTTCAGGGACCGTCTCAAGTATTCATGAAATAGCCGGCTTGGCTAGATGATCAATTACGAAAATATCAATGTGTACATCACTAGTTGCACCAGTAACCTGGCGGAGGTTTTGTCATCTCCAGGCGTAATTTTTTAGTGATGAGAATGTATCAAGGCTGTTCCTGGAGTCATTTGGGGTTGTATTTGGAAACGCAGAAAGTTAAAACAAGAGAAGTTTGTTACAAAATATAAGTTTCAGATACTTTTATGATAAATTAATGGGTGATTATTTTGCCACCTAATGTACGACACTATGCAAGCAAGGCTACCAAGGCATTAAGAGGTCACTAGTAATTGGAAATCATAAATGGTAAAACCAGAATAGTGGTAAACAAGGAGCTTAATATACAAGTGAAGTGGATATTATGAACTCTTCCAGTTGCTTCATGGAGGTACATAGTGACTCCGGTACCTAACTAAAATGTAGAGTATCTAACAATGTAGATAATTTACATTATTAGATCTTATAATGTAGATGATCTAGGTCCAATGAAATATGGATTATATTTATCCAAAAGATAGAAATGAAGTATTTGAAATACTGATGCCAATATGTCTGATACGTGCAGCTCCGTAGTAGACAATTGCCTTTGTACAACTTCAATAGTTCTCCACATTACGGAAATAATTAATTATGCTTCATTCATTTAAAATATTTGTCCCTTACTCTCCGAAGGATTTTGGAATGTAACTTTTGGTATTGTGGAATTAGTAATAAATTAGACTAAAAAACTGGCAAATTTGACTATTCCATAAATATCGAAAGGGCTTAGGAGCCACTTAAATTAGCAGACAATATAATGACTCGCACATATCGAGGGGAAATTATTTGGTCGTTTTATAGAATGTATATTTACGAATATTTAAGTAATTTTGGACGTTTTGGTTTTTACTTCAACTATATCTTAGCTTGTAAGTGGCTAAGTCTGTAAATTATCATTGCAATGGCATAACAAGTCAATATAATATTCAAATAGCATGAATCATTACAATTTGAGACCTTCTGTTTTTAACTTTTTAATATACTAAGTATAATTACTTTGAAAAGTTTTAAGAATTTAAGATATTCTACGAGACTTTTCTTTAAGGGATGTTTGTTTTTAAATAAAGCATAGCCTATTTTGGAATGTTTCAAGAGAGTAATGATTTCTCTGTACATATCCACAAAATATGATTTACTAATTTTTACAGTGTACATCTCATTAAAAATACAGTATGTAGAGCCTCGGAGCAAGGTTTGGATTACGTTTCCTTTGGAGAGACATGTTTATACCAAATTATGCCTCTCAAATGTGTCAATTGTGTTTTATATATTCATATATAAAACACAATTGTCTTATATATTTTATATATTTTTATTTAAAGGATTATAGAATATTTAGGTACTCCATGATACATTTTTGTCATAAAATATTTATTCCCTAGTAATTTAAGAAATGAACGTTTGAGTTTTTAATTTATTCTCATATGAAAATAAAGTCGAATACATTTGCTCTTAGCTTCACTGACGTCGTATACATTAAAGTTGAAGAAAGTATTGGAAAAGAGTATTTATTATTTTTGTAAATTATTGGTCCAGTCCAGTAAGTATAATCCATATCACCAACTATAGATTTTATTAAAAGTTTATGAAAAAAGTTCTCAAGTAATTAAATGGTTCAATACCTTTGATAGTTATAAATATAGAAATATTACAACCAATACGTGGTCAAACATTTGTAAGAAAACTGATTGAAAAAACATAATACGAGTTGTCAATCATCAGTAAATTAGTCGAATTGTTTGACCGATTCCAATAAAATACTACATTCTTTTACAGTTTGTTATATAATACGATGTTAAAAAATTATAAGCAGGGGGCCCCGGAACCCTCTGGAACTGTATACAGAGTGTCCCGGAACTCTCTGGAACTATATACAGGTTGTCCAAGAACCCTCTGGAACTATATACAGGGTGTCCCGGAACTCTCTGGAACTGTATACAGTGTCCCGGAACTCTCTGGAACTATATACAGGGTGTCCCGGAACTCTCTGGAACTATATACAGAGTGTCCCGGAACTCTCTGGAACTATATACAGGGTGTCCCGGAACCCTCTGGAACTATATACAGGGTGTCCCGGAAATCTCTGGAATTTTTCAGCAAAAATGTTACCTTAAGTCAAGACAAACATATTTCATCATATATTCATGGGTCTACTGTGACTAGTTTACTGTCTGTCTGTCTGTCTGTGTTTTTTACAAATTATTTTATAATTTAAGAACTATTTAAGACCGAAACTTAAAATGTTGTATACATGTGTAGCTTAGCAGTTAAAACTAAGGAATAAAATAGCATTACTGTAAACAAATGCATTTCAAAATGGCAGTCTTTTAAATGTTTCAACGTCAAATGTTACGAAAACTATTATAGCTATAAAAAAGTTAAAAGTTAAGTAAAATACACAACTAAGAGACGAATCAAACAACACCTTATTTACTGAAATGGAATACTAAATAACCTTGGAGTGACTATTTTTGTAAACGAATGTAAATTTCCATAGTACAACAATGCATACCTAAAACACTGTTTAACTGCAAATATGAGGCACTGCGCATCATTAATGAGCTGTTTTATATACACTTCATGTTAAAATTTTTTTATGAAGTATTTAACTTGAAATATGAATCAGCTTGTTATTCGTGACGCATTGCTGATAGAAGGAAAAGTAAGCATTAACTGTTAGGTGTCAACCATTAGTTTTAATACAGTTGTATTGTTTTTTCTCCAGCTCATTTTGGTATAGGCATCAGAGACTACATAAATTGTTAGATTTTAACAGAGGTGGATGGGACGTGATAGACCTGTATATTTGCCTGCTAGGTCCCCTGACCTCAAACCATTAGACCTTATTCTGTGGGGGGAAAGAACGGGTACACGGCACAACAGTGGAGAGTGAAAGGGACTTGGTTGGCAGAACTATAGAAGCTGCAGCAGGATTTAAGGAGAATGTAAATATTTTTTAACGAGTTCGTCAATCTGTAGTACAATGTTGGAGACTGTAATCTTGTTGTAACCGTCATTTTGAGCAACTTTTATAAATATGTTTTGTGGAAATATTTTCCATTCTGTTTTATAAATAATTCATTAATGATAAACATATGATTTATTGTTAGCAAGAATTGGATATAAAACAACTGATTTATAATATGCAGCACCTCATATTTGCAGTTAAACTATCTTTCAGGTATGTATTGTTGTATTATGGAAATTACATTGATTTACAAAAATGTTCACACCTGGGTTATTTATTGTTCGATTTCAGTAAATGAGGTGTTGTTTAATTTGTCTTTTAGTTGTCTTGTAATTTTTTTTAATTTAACTTTTTTTATAGCTATAACGGTTTTCGTGAAATGTTACATAAAAGGCCGAAATTTATAAATTAATTGATTTATAGCAATGATATTTTACTCCTCAGTTGAAACTGTCAAGTTACACATGTATACTAAATTTGAAGTTTCTGTATTAAATATTTCTTGAGTTATAAAATAATTTGTAAAAAGCACATACAGATAGACACTAAACTAGTCACCGTAGGCCTAGTTCATATTGTGAAATATGTTTTGTCTTGACCTAAGAAAACATTTTTGCTGAAAAGTTCCATAGAGTTCCTAGACACCCTGCATAGTTTAATTGACTAATGTGAAATTCATGAAAAACCTGCAAATAATATTAACCATAAGATCATCCCCCATAGAAATAACTTACGTTGTTTGTCGTACAAAATCGATGCATTTACATTTATCCCTAAAAATTACAAAAATACTGCTACTCAAACAATTGAATATTATATACGAAGGCCTAGAAAATATACTTAGCGAGTTGAAGGTAGTTTAATCTAGAGGAGTGCCTGTAAAGTATCTAGGGGAGTGCTTTCTTCTCCTTCAATAATGGCAGGTGCCGTACATTCAGCACTTGTAAATAACTTGTTAGTATGGCCCTTACAGCAAGCACGTATCACATTCCTCTTTCTCATGAAGATACAGTGTCGCAATAAGCTTCAAGCCTTTCAAACTGGGTGGTTAGTTTATAACGAAGAGCTTTACATCACTTGAAGCTGAACCACACAAACTCACTATATTCATAATTTACTATAGCTAATATATTTTATTTCTGCAATGTGTATTCAACTGTTTATCCTTTAGTTTTGCTTAATGTATTTTTTTGCTATACAGAAAGAGCAAATCTTAATGAAATATTTAATTTTGTCAGATTTTGACACAATATTATATGAAATAGCAATGAAAATAGATAGTTTAGTGAGTACAGTAACGTTGCGATAAGTCGAGTTTTTAATATTTAATTGTTTGATTAGAAAAATTTGAAAATATTCATGGAAAATGGTTAGAGTTAATGCACAGATTGTATAAGTTCCAGATAGGTTAGAGCTTATGAATACAGTTTATTAATGATGATCCAAACATGTGTTAAAGATCATGTAAATGATTTCACTCTCTATATTTTGTCAATATATCGCAATAAAAAATTTTTAAACAAAGAACTAAAAATCTCAATTGTTAGTGAATTATTGTATGTTTGTCAAGTAAATATTACGTTATGACAGGTGTTGCCAAATCACTTGTACTTATAAGGTGTCTTTGATACTCAAACAACCTAACACATTGTTACGTAGCACTATAAAGCAAAAGCAGAAATATCGTATTTGGACTCTGCATTTAAACAAGATATATTTTAATTATGTAGGAATTTTAACCAAGATTTAGAGTGTAGTGAATTTTTTTTAGTTTTTTATCAATAAGATTGGTCAAAAATTCGTTTAACATCACCAATTAACTTTTGAACGTGTTTAAGGAACTAACAAAATCTCGTTAATTAGGTTTACCAAAAAATGTTTACTACACCTAGTTTATGATTAAAACGGAATGAAACGGAAGTTTTTGGACATGTTTGTGTGCGTAAAATGTGAGTGATGTAAATTGTGCGTACCTATGTAGGGTGTGGATGTCTGTATAAAGTGCGAGTGTGTGTAAGGTTAGCGAATGCGAATGGTATTTAGGTAAGGTATGCGTAAAGTATATTCGCGCATCCAAGTCTCCACTAAGATGGATTTTTTTCGCGTTCAAACAATGAATTCCTCTAAATTATAAACATATGTGTAAATTTAATGTATAAATATCTATTTTTTCTTCGATGTTAAATAGTTTTCGTATACATACTCATAAATTGTATATCCTTTGTAAATCATTAGAAAATAAATATTATTGTCAAAAATATGTTATCTGATGAAGTGCTCATTCCCCACCTACTATTGGTTAAAAAAAAATTATTAGGTATGGTTTATTTTAACATAATACGCAATAAAAAGTATGTTTTGTTTTCAAATTTTTTAGTGACCAATATTAATGTTATTATTATATCAAAAGACAACAAAGAGAACCTGCTAATTACCACTACGTGTATGGGTGGGCGGTAAGGTCACTACCACTGTACGTGTATGGGTGGGCGGTAGGGTCACTACCACTGTACGTGTATGGGTGGGCGATTGGGTCACTACCACTGTACGTGTATGGGTGGGCGGTTGGGTCACTACCACTGTACGTGTATGGGTGGGTGGTTGGGTCACTACCACTGTACGTGTATGGGTGGGCGGTAGGGTCACTACCACTGTACTTGTATGGGTGGGCGATTGGGTCACTACCACTGTACGTGTATGGGTGGGCGGTTGGGTCACTACCACTGTACGTGTATGGGTGGGCGGTTGGGTCACTACCACTGTACGTGTATGGGTGGGTGGTTGGGTCACTACCACTGTACGTGTATGGGTGGGTGGTTGGGTCACTACCACTGTCCGTGTATGGGTGGGCGGGTGGGTCACTACCGCTGTACGTGTATGGGTGGGCGGGTGCGTCACTACCACTGTACGTGTATGGGTGGGTAGTTGGGTCACTACCACTGTACGTGTATGGTTGGACAGGTGGGTCACTACCACTGTACGTGTGTGAGTGGGCGGGTGGGTCACTACCACTGCACGTGTATAGGTGGGCAGATGGGTCACTACCACTGTACGTGTATAAGTGGGCAGATGAGTCACTACCACTGTACGTGTATAAGTGGGCAGATGGGTCACTACCACTGTACGTGTATGGGTGGGCGATTGGGTCACTACCACTGTACGTGTATGGGTGGGCGGTTGGGTCACTACAACTGTACGTGTATGGGTGGGCGGTTGGGTCACTACCACTGTACGTGTATGGGTGGGTGGTTGGGTCACTACCACTGTACGTGTATGGGTGGGCGGTTGGGTCACTACCACTGTACGTGTATGGGTGGGTGGTTGGGTCACTACCACTGTACGTGTATGGGTGGGCGGTTGGGTCACTACCACTGTACGTGTATGGGTGGGTAGTTGGGTCACTACCACTGTACGTGTATGGGTTGGGCGGGTGGGTCACTACCACTGTACGTGTATGGGTGGGCGGGTGCGTCACTACCACTGTACGTGTATAGGTGGGTGGTTGTGTCACTACCACTTTACGTGTATGGGTGGGCGGGTGGGTCGCTACCACTGTACATGTCTGAGTGGGCAGGTGGGTCACTACCACTGCACTCGTATGGGTGGGCAGATGGGTCACTACCACTGTACGTGTATAAGTGGGCAGATGGGTCACCACCACTGTACGTGTATAAGTGGGCAGATGGGTCACTACCACTGTACGTGTATGGGTGGGCAGATGGGTCACTACCACTGTACGTGTATGGGTGGGCAGGTGGGTCACTACCACTGTACGTGTATAAGTGGGCAGGTGGGTCACTACCACTGTACGTGTATGGGTGGGCAGGTGGGTCACTACCACTGTACGTGTATAAGTGGGCAGATGGGTCACTACCATTGGACGTGTATGGGTGAGCAGGTGGGTCACTACCACAGAACGTGTATAAGTCGGCAGATGGGTCACTACCACTGTACGTGTAAAAGTGGGCAGAAGGGTCACTACCACTGTACGTGTATAAGTGGGCAGATGGGTCACTACCACTGTACGTGTAAGGGTGGGCAGGTAGGTCCTTATATGATTTGTCTAATTGAAACTATTTACTGATTCATTACGTTGCTCATAGTTTTAAAATGGCTGACAAATATTAGGCCTACAACCACGTTCAATTATTTCATATTAAATCCATCTGAAGAAACATATTTGGTGTGTTCGAGTGATAAATTATTGGAATTATTGGACGTGATATTATACGACAAATGTTCATTCGTATTAAGTAGTCATTAATATATGTAAATTTAAATGTTTGTTTAGCTGAGAATTAAAGATGCCCAATATTTAGGGAAAATATAGACCTTTATTAATCAAATTAAAACAGCAACCTTCGTTAAAAGTTAATTGGTTTCATTATCTTAGTTAGGACAACGTTTGAAAATGAAATCTTGCCTAATAGTTTATATCCAGTCATTTTGTTTTATTAAGTTAAATTAAATACTTCTTAAAATTATAAATCCTTTTCCAATTATTACTTGAATAATTAAACTTGTTTTGCAATGTAGGATAATGATCTGAGGAAATCAGTTATAATAATGAGCATTGAATAAATTAAGTGAACACTTTATGTACAAATAACATTTTATTTATCAGTAGACAATTGGTGGGGGAGCGAGACTCATGTTCGTATAGTATCACGGAAAATGAAGGCGCTACTTTTTAATTAATTATTTATTTATTTAAAAATGAAGGCGCTACCTGCAATACAGTATTGAAATGCGGGACTTGCCTACTAAAACATGAAGGCGCTTTTTATTTATTAATAAATACACTGTTAGCCTACCTATTTAAATTAATTTTTTATTTAATTTTTCTCAACTTTTTAATAAATACAATGTTAACCTAGCTTTATTATATAAAATACACTGTTAGCCTACCTATTTAATTTATTTTTTATTTAATTTATATCATTTTTTGTAATAAATACACTCTTAACCTAACTTTTTCTATATTATACTATATAAAATGCACTTTTTGGTCTAATATTTTCCATGTACGTACTTAACACCCTAGGTAACCCGCAATACACGTTTTATTTAAAAATTAAGGGGCAGCTATTATTTATATTAATTATTTACTTCTTTTTTTTTATTTTTATTTAATACACCGTTATCTACCTATACTTACCTATCTAATCATGGTTGTGTACGTACCTAACACTCTAGGCAACCCGCAATACACGTTTTATTTAAAAATCAAGGGGCAGCTATTATTTAACTTAATTATTTACTTCTTTTTATTTTTATTTAATTGTTACATACGAGACCTACTGGTGTACGGCGACCGAGCTTTATCGCTGTTATCACATCACTTGACCTCTAAGGTTAGCATGTGGTTGATATGCACGTGGAGCGTCCATGCGGTGCTGATTAATGTAACACTGACCTCAAAGGTCAACCCGTGGCTGTTATCACATCCGCTTCCATTACCACAAGCATTGTTTTACATCTCGTGTCTTGCACAATCTCTTTTAACGTAATCGGAGTTTCATGTCTGGACAGGCGCGTGACCTAATTGCCCCAACAGTACTACACAGGATGACGTAATCAGAGTTTCAGTCTGGACAGGCGCGTGACCCAATTGCCCATTCAATCTTTCTCACTTCTGCTCTTGCGCTCGTACTGATCAGACGTGTCCTCACTTTGCTCCTACTCGTTATTAAATACAATTATCTTGTAATTTATATTTTGACCTTTGTTCTTTGTACGGTATTTTGAATTTGTCTCAATATTAACAAACTTATCTTGTAAAGTAAATTAACGTTTGTAATTTTCCGTTTAATTACCAAATATGGAATCCTACGCCATAAACCGCAATATTGTGACCATTTCCCGTCGGTTTGACACCATAGGAACTGACCTCCTTACCATTCTTACTGAACATAAAAATAAAATTATTTCCGAAATAAATAACCACCTAAACAGGCTCGGGGGAGTCAAGTGGTATATTTCTGTTCAAATTAAATTCACTAAAACAATAAATAACGAAGAAATCTCAACTACTCCATTCTTTCACGGCAAAACTCGTCCTTTGTTACCTTCCGATTCTCTAGATATTCAGTATTCCGAGGCTACAGACAAAATTTTAGAAAGCGTGGCTAAGTGGGTGGGTAATAGAAAATGTTTTACGACTCGATCTGTTTATTGTTAAATTTCAACCTTTGTACGCCTCTTCTTTCATACCCACCCCGAAAAAAATCTCAAACTCTATGCATGGAATTATAAATATTAAAAATTACGATCAAAAATGTTTCTTGTACTCTGTACTTGCCCAATTGTACCCTGACCGAAATAGGCGAGTAAGCTATTATGAAATCTTAGAATCTAAATTAAACATGTCTGGGATTAGCTATCCTGTCAAAATTACCGATTTAGATAACTTTGAAAAACTGAACCCTGCTATCTCTGTAAATGTCTTTGGATTTGAAAACGACGAAATTTATCCTTTACGTATAACCAAAGAAAAATTTAGAGCTCAACATGTAAACTTGTTACTACTGACTAATGACACTACCTCCCACTACTGTCTGATTACCGACTTGTCCCGACTTTTATCACACTTAACTAAACATCGTTCAGCTATGTTCTACTGTGACTACTGCCTACACAGATTTCGTACTAATGACTTACTTACTAACCACTTACCTTTGTGTTCACCACACGGTGCACAAAAGACCAGACTTCCTACTGACGACGAAAAATACATGTCCTTTAAAAATTACACACTATGCCACAAAGTCCCATTTACTATTTACTGTGATTTTGAATCTTTTGTCGTACCTATCTCTACTTAAATTAACGACCCTACCACTTCACATACAACAAACACTGCCCATCACGTCCCCTCTGGTTTTTGCTATGTAATCATTGACAGTAATGGCAAACCAGTAAAACAACCTAAAGTCTATAGTGGCCCCAATGTTGTTGATACTTTTCTAAATTCTTTGATTGAGGAGTCTAAAGAGCTCTTAACTATTATTCATAAAAACATTCCGATTAATATGTCTCAACAAGACAAAATTGTTTTCAAAAATGCTACCACCTGTCACCTTTGACAAAAACCTTTAGACGGAGACAAAGTGGCCAACCATAATCACCTAACGGGGCAGTTCTTGGGACCCGCCCACAATTCATGTAACTTAAACTATAAAGTTCCCAATCACATTCCAGTCTTTTTCCATAACCTCAGAGGTTATGACTGCCACCACTTGATCCAAGGGTTAGGTAAATTCAAAAAAGAAAAACTGTCATGTATCGCTACAACCAGTGAGCGGTACATTTCAGTCACCCTTGAATCCTTACGATTTTTGGACTCACTCCAATTCCTTAACGCTTCTTTGGACACACTCGTGTCCAACTTAGTTTCTGACGGGGCATCAAAATTCAAAATTTTAGGGCAGTGTATGACCAACACAGACTTACTACTACGAAAAGGCGTCTTTCCCTACACTTACATGACAGACGAATCAAAATTTAACGATACTGAACTGCCTCCCAAGGAGGCGTTCTACAACGACTTAACCAAAACACATATTTCAGACGATGACTACACACACGCACAGACTGTATGGTCAACCTTTGGTATGACCACTTTGAAACAGTATCACGACCTTTACTTACTAACTGACGTGTTGTTATTGGCTGATGTTTTTGAAAATTTTAGAACTACCAGTATGACTTACTATGGGATTGACCCCTGTAACGTCTACTCTGCCCCCGGACTGGCATGGAATGCCATGTTAAAAATGACAGACGTAAAACTTGAACTACTTACTGACATTGACCAACACCTGTTTGTCGAGTCTGGGATCCGGGGCGGTGTCTCCATGATACCCAACCGGTACGCCCAGGCCAACAACCCTTACTTACCACACTTTGACTCATCGAAACCGACCAATTACTTACTTTATCTTGACTGTAAAAATTTGTACGGGACCAGTATGTCCGATAGACTCCCAGAGTCTGGATTTAACTGGATAGACCCGCAAGATATTGACTTTACAAAAGTACCCGACGACTCTGACACTGGTTACATTCTAGAAGTTGACTTACACTACCCCGACCATTTACATGACCTACATTCCGACTTTCCACTGGCCCCAGAAAAAAAGTAGTGACAGACGATATGCTTTCCCCATACTGTAAGGACCTACTTGACGAACTCAACTACAAACCACCAAAGACTGAAAAATTACTAACCACACTGTGTGACAAAACCAAGTACGTTGTACACTACAAGACTCTAAAACATTACTTACAACTTGGACTTGTACTGACCAAAATTCACAGAGCTCTAAGTTTTAAACAGTCTGCCTGGTTAGCCCCATTTATCAACTTTAATACAGAGAAAAGAAAATGCGCCAAAAATAACTTTGAAAAAGATTTTTTTAAATTAATGAACAACGCTACGTACGGGAAATCATTGGAAAATGTTAGGTCGCGTATTGATTTCAAATTGGTCACTAACAAAAAACAATTAGTTAAATGGACAGCTAGTCCCAGACTTAAAACATTTTTCGCATACAATAAAGATATCGCGGGATTGGCTTTGAAAAAACAAACGATCTTTTTAAACAGACCCATTTATGTTGGATTTACAGTATTGGAAATTTCAAAATTTATCATGTATAACTTTCACTATAATTGGGCAATTGCAAAGTATGGGAAAAACATAAAACTTTGTATGACTGACACAGACTCACTATTCTACAACATATATACTCCCGACGTTTACGCAGATATGAAAAACGAATTATACCTTTTTGACACGTCCGACTATCCACCTAGCCACCAATGTTATAGTGTAGAAAACAAAAAAGTGTTAGGAAAATTTAAAGACGAACTAAATTCAAAACCTGCTAAAGAAATAATTGGCTTGAGAGCGAAATGCTACTCCGTTTTAAATTATGATCTAGAGGAAAAGAAGGTAGCCAAAGGCGTCCCCCGAGTCGCAATAAAAAAAACAATTAAAACATGAAATGTACAAAGATTGTCTTTTAAATCATTCGTTAAAAACTACATCCGCTTTAAACATCCGTAGTGAAAAACATAAAATTTACACACAAAATATTTCAAAATTATCACTTTCCCCTTTTGACGATAAAAGATACATCTTGAATAATGGAATTGATACACTAGCATACGGACTCCATTTAATTAGTAAAAAACAAGCTTTAGAACACGATCATGATTTCATTAATAAAAAACTAAAACTCACCCATAACTCAAACATAAACTTTGAAACAGAAAAACAATAATCTATACACTTCAAACATAAAAATTAATAAAAGAACAACTAAAATTGCATACTGTCAAACGTCTTTCCAGAACCGTTAACCTCTGACTGACCACCACTCCCTCCCCCCACCACATCTATCCTTATCGCACTAATGGCGTCGATCCCACTACATCGGAACCTTTCTAAAATATTGGACAGTTTCTTTGTATATATGAAGATTTGTACATAACTTATCCGTAAATTTGTAATATTTGTAAATAACCGAGTCCTTTAGCAGTTTCAATGTACATGCAAAGTCGACGAGTAATACTTTGAGCAGTACCACACTGTTACAGGTTACTAACATGTCCGTAGAAACCCAATTTACGACATTGGATGGGCTCAACCCGTCCGTAGTGCAATATAAAAACCTCGTACTGGGCGGACCTTCTTGATTACGGTAACTCCTACGCCAGGTTAGTAATGTTAAGTTAGTTTTAAGTAAACTCTTTTACCGTCAACCTTTAAAAAACAATCTGTAAAGTAAATTCTGTTATAATATGGACACTTTTGTGAGTTTACATAAGTACAATTTATTAACAGATATCTCCAGCTCTGTGTGAATTTCTATAGAATACCGTACCATCGAGGTGAGGGCGGCCCAAATTTAATAAAAGATCACCCGACTGTTCTCTAAGGCAGCCGTAAAACGCGTAAGACCTGAGGCGGTCCTGCAGCTTGGGGCTGGGCTAATCCCCGTAAGACCTTGAGTCGCAGTCCGGGCGCTCGTAAGGTACGTGTATGATTGAATGTTACACTCTATGGCTGGACAGTATCCGTAGGTCCCGTGTGTGAGGGAGAGTAACCTACAAAAAAAAAAAAGAAAAAAACACAAAAACCTACTGTAAAAAAACAGAATCAAAAATAATAAAAACAAATTTATAAATAAAAACCCCTTTGTAAGTCTGTACGTCACATTGAAAGGCTTCTCTAAGTAAAGTGATGTCTTTACTTACAGAGGGACCCAAAAAATACAAAAAATAAATTAAAAAATCATAAAAAAAACAATAACTAAATAATACTGAGAGGTAGCATTTTGTTGGTTGGCTACCACCGTAGTGAGCGAGGTTGGGGCTCATTACACTAAAATACCCGTGGGGGATACCAGTCCTCTATCGGGCGCGTCCCATGGGAATTGGGCAATGCCCTTCAGTTTTGCCTTCAGCTTACTTGAGGGTAGTGAGGAATTAAATACTCACCGTGAAAGAAAACTGGTTAAATACTAATATCTGTGAGAATCAGGAAGTACTGTATGGTGAAACTCTCTATAAAAAGAGTAAATTCCATCCAAAAGTAAGACAAAAATCAAAGATACATACAAATTTCAGAAAAAGAGTCATTTTACATCAAAAATGTGTTGAAAAATTTTTCAAATCAAGGAAGAACTACCAACATAGTACTCTCCAAACCCCTTAAAATTTAGTTGAAATGTCAATAAATAGGGTTATTTGTGTACAAAATATGTTATAATTCCCTAAAAGCATTAAAATTCAGTGGCATAACAATGATATTTGTTCTAAACATTAAAAAACCTTTAAAATTATCTAATAGACTCTTTATAAACTTAGTTTGTGCTCAAAACAACACACAAAAGACCAAACACAAACTCTACATATAAGACTCTTGGTTGGCCACCCACTACTCAACATACAACAACTCTGATAGATCATCCACCTAACCATTACATAAAACCTTTGATAGACCACCAACACACATGAACAACCTACCTACGTAATATCCAACACTCTTGACTTACCGCCCACCTACTCAACACACAGATAGACTACGTAATTAACCATTACATAAAACCTTAGATTGACACCCAACATTCATGGAAGACCTACCTACCAAATATACAACTTGATTAACCACCTACCTACCCATCACACATTTCTCTTGATAGACCAATCACCCTCCCATAAAAAGACTTTTGTCAGACTATTTACTTAACATACAAGACTTACCACCTAATAGACAATCTACATAAGGCTTTAGTTATCATTCCACCTATCCAACACACATGTACAAGACACCTACCAAGCTCCATAACCCTACCTATCCATTAGTAAGACTCATGATTTACCCAACACACAGTTATCTTTACAGACCAACTACCCTCTCAACACATGAGACTATTAGCAGACTCTACCTACTTAACATACAAGACTTACCACCCACCTACTCAACACACAAAAGACCAACCACACACTCTACATATAAGACTCTTGGTTGGTCGCCCACCTACTCAACATACAACACCTCTGATACACTATTCCCTTGAACATTACATAAAACCTGTGATATTCCGCCCAATCACCAAACACACATGACTCTTAATAGACCAATCCACCTACCTCTGCACACACAATTCCTTAGGACACACCCTACACCCACCACTCATCCTACAGACAAAACTCCTAGAGAACTACCCATCCACCATAAAAACACTATTTCTTCATATAATCATGTTTTAAAATAACATTATTACGCTGTAAGATAGGTTTAATATAGCTAAAGACCTGAAGTGTTACCTAAAATTCTGTTTTCTCTAGAAATATGAGAAAAAGTTAGGTTAAAAAAACAATGAACATAGAAAAAGTTAGGTTTAAAAACAATGAACATAGAAAAAGTTAGGTTAAAAAATGAACATAGAAAAAGTTAGGTTTAAAAAAAATGAACACAGAAAAAGTTAGGTTAGCAAGCATCAGAAAAGTAAGTCTAGCAAACAACCGAAAGGTTGATTGCTATCCTTACTTTTCCGAAAAGTTCTTAAAATTAACAAAAGTCAACAAATGTCCTATTTGTTGAGTTTTGGTAATTTTAACTGAACTTTTCGGATGTTTGCTAACCTAACTTTTTCTGTGTTCATTTTTTTAAAACCTAACTTTTTCTATGTTCATTTTTTAACCTAACTTTTTCTATGTTCATTGTTTTTAAACCTAACTTTTTCTATGTTCATTGTTTTTTAACCTAACTTTTTCTCATATTTCTAGAGAAAACAGAATTTTAGGTAACACTTTAGGTCTTTAGCTATATTAAACCTATCTTACAGCGTAATAATGTTATTTTAAAACATGATTATATGAAGAAATAGTGTTTTTATGGTGGATGGGTAGTTCTCTAGGAGTTTTGTCTGTAGGATGAGTGGTGAGTGTAGGGTGTGTCCTAAGGAATCGTGTGTGCAGAGGTAGGTGGATTGGTCTATTAAGAGTCATGTGTGTTTGGTGATTGGGCGGAATATCACAGGTTTTATGTAATGTTCAAGGGAATAGTGTATCAGAGGTGTTGTATGTTGAGTAGGTGGGCGACCAACCAAGAGTCTTATATGTAGAGTGTGTGGTTGGTCTTTTGTGTGTTGAGTAGGTGGGTGGTAAGTCTTGTATGTTAAGTAGGTAGAGTCTGCTAATAGTCTTATGTGTTGAGAGGGTAGTTGGTCTGTAAAGATAACTGTGTGTTGGGTAAATCATGAGTCTTACTAATGGATAGGTAGAGTTATGGAGCTTGGTAGGTGTCTTGTACATGTGTGTTGGATAGGTGGAATGATAACTAAAGCCTTATGTAGATTGTCTATTAGGTGGTAAGTCTTGTATGTTAAGTAAATAGTCTGACAAAAGTCTTTTTATAGGAGGGTGATTGGTCTATCAAGAGAAATGTGTGATGGGTAGGTAGGTGGTTAATCAAGTTGTATATTTGGTAGGTAGGTCTTCCATGAATGTTGGGTGTCAATCTAAGGTTTTATGTAATGGTTAATTACGTAGTCTATCTGTGTGTTGAGTAGGTGGGCGGTAAGTCAAGAGTGTTGGATGTTACGTAGGTAGGTTGTTCATGTGTGTTGGTGGTCTATCAAAGGTTTTATGTAATGGTTAGGTGGATGATCTATCAGAGTTGTTGTATGTTGAGTAGTGGGTGGCCAACCAAGAGTCTTATATGTAGAGTTTGTGTTTGGTCTTTTGTGTGTTGTTTTGAGCACAAACTAAGTTTATAAAGAGTCTATTAGATAATTTTAAAGGTTTTTTAATGTTTAGAACAAATATCATTGTTATGCCACTGAATTTTAATGCTTTTAGGGAAGTATAACATATTTTGTACACAAATAACCCTATTTATTGACATTTCAACTAAATTTTAAGGGGTTTGGAGAGTACTATGTTGGTAGTTCTTCCTTGATTTGAAAAATTTTTCAACACATTTTTGATGTAAAATGACTCTTTTTCTGAAATTTGTATGTATCTTTGATTTTTGTCTTACTTTTGGATGGAATTTACTCTTTTTATAGAGAGTTTCACCATACAGTACTTCCTGATTCTCACAGATTTTAGTATTTAACCAGTTTTCTTTCACGGTGAGTATTTAATTCCTCACTACCCTCAAGTAATCTGAAGGCAAAACTGAAGGGCATTGCCCAATTCCCATGGGACGCGCCCGATAGAGGACTGGTATCCCCCACGGGTATTTTAGTGTAATGAGCCCCAACCTCGCTCACTACGGTGGTAGCCAACCAACAAAATGCTACCTCTCAGTTTTATTTAGTTATTGTTTTTTTTTTATGATTTTTTAATTTATTTTTTGTATTTTTTGGGTCCCTCTGTAAGTAAAGACATCACTTTACTTAGAGAAGCCTTTCAATGTGACGTACAGACTTACAAAGGGGTTTTTATTTATAAATTTGTTTTTATTATTTTTGATTCTGTTTTTTTTACATAAAGTTTTTGTGTTTTTTTCTTTTTTTTTTTTTTGTAGGTTACTCTCCCTCACACACGGGACCTACGGATACTGTCCAGCCATAGAGTGTAACATTCAATCATACACGTACCTTACGAGGGCCCGGACTGCGACTCAAGGTCTTACGGGGATTAGCCCAGCCCCAAGCTGCAGGACCGCCTCAGGTCTTACGCGTTTTACGGCTGCCTTAGAGAACAGTCGGGCGATTTTTTATTAAATTTGGGCCGCTCTCACCTCGATGGTACGGTATTCTATAGAAATTCACACAGAGCTGGAGATATCTGTTAATAAATTGTACTTATGTAAACTCACAAAAGTGTCCATATTATAACAGAATTTACTTTACAGATTGTTTTTTAAAGGTTGACGGTAAAAGAGTTTACTTAAAACTAACTTAACATTACTTACCTGGCGTAGGAGTTACCGTAATCAAGAAGAAGGTCCGCCCAGTACGAGGTTTTTATATTGCACTACGGACGGGTTGAGCCCATCCAATGTCGTAAATTGGGTTTCTACGGACATGTTAGTAACCTGTAACAGTGTGGTACTGCTCAAAGTATTACTCGTAGACTTTGCATGTACATTGAAACTGCTAAAGGACTCGGTTATTTACAAATATTACAAATTTACGGATAAGTTATGTACAAATCTTCATATATACAAAGAAACTGTCCAATATTTTAGAAAGGTTCCGATGTAGTGGGATCGATGCCATTAGTGCGATAAGGATGGATGTGGTGGGGGGAGGGAGTGGTGGTCAGTCAGAGGTTAACGGTTCTGGAAAGACGTTTGACAGTATGCAATTTTAGTTGTTCTTTTATTAATTTTTATGTTTGAAGTGTATAGATTATTGTTTTTCTGTTTCAAAGTTTATGTTTGAGTTATGGGTGAGTTTTAGTTTTTTATTAATGAAATCATGATCGTGTTCTAGAGCTCGTTTTTTACTAATTAAATGGTGTCCGTATGCTAGTGTATCAATTCCATCATTCAATATGTATCTTTTATCGTCAAAAGGGGAAAGTGATAATTTTGAAATATTTTGTGTGTAAATTTTGTTTTTCACTACGGATGTTTAAAGCGGAAGTAGTTTTTAACGAATGATTTAAAAGACAATCTTTGTACATTTCATGTTTTAATTGTTTTTTTATTGCGACTCGGGGGACGCCTTTGGCTACCTTCTTTTCCTCTAGATCATAATTTAAAACGGAGTAGTATTTCGCTCTCAAGCCAATTATTTCTTTAGCAGGTTTTGAATTTAGTTCGTCTTTAAATTTTCCTAACACTTTTTTGTTTTCTACACTATAACATTGGTGGCTAGGTGGATAGTCGGACGTGTCAAAAAGGTATAATTCGTTTTTCATATCTGCGTAAACGTCGGGAGTATATATGTTGTAGAATAGTGAGTCTGTGTCAGTCATACAAAGTTTTATGTTTTTCCCATACTTTGCAATTGCCCAATTATAGTGAAAGTTATACATGATAAATTTTGAAATTTCCAATACTGTAAATCCAACATAAATGGGTCTGTTTAAAAAGATCGTTTGTTTTTTCAAAGCCAATCCCGCGATATCTTTATTGTATGCGAAAAATGTTTTAAGTCTGGGACTAGCTGTCCATTTAACTAATTGTTTTTTGTTAGTGACCAATTTGAAATCAATACGCGACCTAACATTTTCCAATGATTTCCCGTACGTAGCGTTGTTCATTGATTTTAAAAAATCTTTTTCAAAGTTATTTTTGGCGCATTTTCTTTTCTCTGTATTAAAGTTGATAAATGGGGCTAACCAGGCAGACTGTTTAAAACTTAGAGCTCTGTGAATTTTGGTCAGTACAAGTCCAAGTTGTAAGTAATGTTTTAGAGTCTTGTAGTGTACAACGTACTTGGTTTTGTCACACAGTGTGGTTAGTAATTTTTCAGTCTTTGGTGGTTTGTAGTCGAGTTCGTCAAGTAGGTCTTTACAGTATGGGGAAAGCATATCGTCTGTCACTACTTTTTTTCTGGGGCCAGTGGAAAGTCGGAATGTAGGTCATGTAAATGGTCGGGGTAGTGTAAGTCAACTTCTAGAATGTAACCAGTGTCAGAGTCGTCGGGTACTTTTGTAAAGTCAATATCTTGCGGGTCTATCCAGTTAAATCCAGACTCTGGGAGTCTATCGGACATACTGGTCCCGTACAAATTTTTACAGTCAAGATAAAGTAAGTAATTGGTCGGTTTCGATGAGTCAAAGTGTGGTAAGTAAGGGTTGTTGGCCTGGGCGTACCGGTTGGGTATCATGGAGACACCGCCCCGGATCCCAGACTCGACAAACAGGTGTTGGTCAATGTCAGTAAGTAGTTCAAGTTTTACGTCTGTCATTTTTAACATGGCATTCCATGCCAGTCCGGGGGCAGAGTAGACGTTACAGGGGTCAATCCCATAGTAAGTCATACTGGTAGTTCTAAAATTTTCAAAAACATCAGCCAATAACAACACGTCAGTTAGTAAGTAAAGGTCGTGATACTGTTTCAAAGTGGTCATACCAAAGGTTGACCATACAGTCTGTGCGTGTGTGTAGTCGTCGTCTGAAATATGTGTTTTGGTTAAGTCGTTGTAGAACGCCTCCTTGGGAGGCAGTTCAGTATCGTTAAATTTTGATTCGTCTGTCATGTAAGTGTAGGGAAAGACGCCTTTTCGTAGTAGTAAGTCTGTGTTGGTCATACACTGCCCTAAAATTTTGAATTTTGATGCCCCGTCAGAAACTAAGTTGGACACGAGTGTGTCCAAAGAAGCGTTAAGGAATTGGAGTGAGTCCAAAAATCGTAAGGATTCAAGGGTGACTGAAATGTACCGCTCACTGGTTGTAGCGATACATGACAGTTTTTCTTTTTTGAATTTACCTAACCCTTGGATCAAGTGGTGGCAGTCATAACCTCTGAGGTTATGGAAAAAGACTGGAATGTGATTGGGAACTTTATAGTTTAAGTTACATGAATTGTGGGCGGGTCCCAAGAACTGCCCCGTTAGGTGATTATGGTTGGCCACTTTGTCTCCGTCTAAAGGTTTTTGTCAAAGGTGACAGGTGGTAGCATTTTTGAAAACAATTTTGTCTTGTGGAGACATATTAATCGGAATGTTTTTATGAATAATAGTTAAGAGCTCTTTAGACTCCTCAATCAAAGAATTTAGAAAAGTATCAACAACATTGGGGCCACTATAGACTTTAGGTTGTTTTACTGGTTTGCCATTACTGTCAATGATTACATAGCAAAAACCAGAGGGGACGTGATGGGCAGTGTTTGTTGTATGTGAAGTGGTAGGGTCGTTAATTGAAGTAGAGATAGGTACGACAAAAGATTCAAAATCACAGTAAATAGTAAATGGGACTTTGTGGCATAGTGTGTAATTTTTGAAGGACATGTATTTTTCGTCGTCAGTAGGAAGTCTGGTCTTTTGTGCACCGTGTGGTGAACACAAAGGTAAGTGGTTAGTAAGTAAGTCATTAGTACGAAATCTGTGTAGGCAGTAGTCACAGTAGAACATAGCTGAACGATGTTTAGTTAAGTGTGATAAAAGTCGGGACAAGTCGGTAATCAGACAGTAGTGGGAGGTAGTGTCATTAGTCAGTAGTAACAAGTTTACATGTTGAGCTCTAAATTTTTCTTTGGTTATACGTAAAGGATAAATTTCGTCGTTTTCAAATCCAAAGACATTTACAGAGATAGCAGGGTTCAGTTTTTCAAAGTTATCTAAATCGGTAATTTTGACAGGATAGCTAATCCCAGACATGTTTAATTTAGATTCTAAGATTTCATAATAGCTTACTCGCCTATTTCGGTCAGGGTACAATTGGGCAAGTACAGAGTACAGGAAACATTTTTGATCGTAATTTTTAATATTTATAATTCCATGCATAGAGTTTGAGATTTTTTTCGGGGTGGGTATGAAAGAAGAGGCGTACAAAGGTTGAAATTTAACAATAAACAGATCGAGTCGTAAAACATTTTCTATTACCCACCCACTTAGCCACGCTTTCTAAAATTTTGTCTGTAGCCTCGGAATACTGAATATCTAGAGAATCGGAAGGTAACAAAGGACGAGTTTTGCCGTGAGAGAATGGTGTAGTTGAGATTTCTTCGTTATT
This sequence comes from Stictocephala bisonia, assembly GCA_035578905.1. NCBI lineage: Eukaryota > Metazoa > Arthropoda > Insecta > Hemiptera > Membracidae > Stictocephala > Stictocephala bisonia. The sequence goes on from JAQJVL010005074.1 coordinate 21,520, forward strand.
TATTGTTTTAGAGAATTTAATTTGAACAGAAATATACCACTTGACTCCCCCGAGCCTGTTTAGGTGGTTATTTATTTCGGAAATAATTTTATTTTTATGTTCAGTAAGAATGGTAAGGAGGTCAGTTCCTATGGTGTCAAACCGACGGGAAATGGTCACAATATTGCGGTTTATGGCGTAGGATTCCATATTTGGTAATTAAACGGAAAATTACAAACGTTAATTTACTTTACAAGATAAGTTTGTTAATATTGAGACAAATTCAAAATACCGTACAAAGAACAAAGGTCAAAATTTAAATTACAAGATAATTGTATTTAATAACGAGTAGGAGCAAAGTGAGGACACGTCTGATCAGTACGAGCGCAAGAGCAGAAGTGAGAAAGATTGAATGTGTTGGTCGTTTATATAGGGATGGATGAGGGGGGGGGCAATTGGGTCACGCACCTGTCCAGACTGAAACTCTGATTACGTCATCCTGTGTAGTACTGTTGGGGCAATTAGGTCACGCGCCTGTCCAGACATGAAAATCCGATTACGTTAAAAGAGATTGTGCAAGACACGAGATGTAAAACAATGCTTGTGGTAATGGAAGCGGATGTGATAACAGCCACGGGTTGACCTTTGAGGTCAGTGTTACATTAATCAGCACCGCATGGACGCTCCACGTGCATATCAACCACATGCTAACCTTAGAGGTCAAGTGATGTGATAACAGCGATAAAGCTCGGTCGCCGTACACCAGTAGGTCTCGTATGTAACAATTAAATAAAAATAAAAAAGAAGTAAATAATTAAGTTAAATAATAGCTGCCCCTTGATTTTTAAATAAAACGTGTATTGCGGGTTGCCTAGAGTGTTAGGTACGTACACAACCATGATTAGATAGGTAAGTATAGGTAGATAACGGTGTATTAAATAAAAATAAAAAAAAAGAAGTAAATAATTAATATAAATAATAGCTGCCCCTTAATTTTTAAATAAAACGTGTATTGCGGGTTGCCTAGAGTGTTAAGTACGTACATGGAAAATATTAGACAAAAAAGTGCATTTTATATAGTATAACATGGAAAAAGTTAGGTTAAGAGTGTATTTATTACAAAAAATGATATAAATAAATAAAAAATTAATTAAATAGGTAGGCTAACAGTGTTTTTATATAATAAAGCTAGGTTAACAGTGTATTTATTAAAAAGTTGAGAAAAATAAAATAAAAAATTAATTTAAATAGGTAGGCTAACAGTGTATTTATTAATAAATAAAAAGCGCCTTCATGTTTTAGTAGGCAAGTCCCGCATTTCAATACTGTATTGCAGGTAGCGCCTTCATTTTTAAATAAATAAATAATTAATTAAAAGGTAGCGCCTTCATTTTCCGTGATACTATACGAACCTGAGTCTCGCTCCCCCACCAATTGTCTACTTTTATCTCCTTATCTGATAATATAGATTTTAAAATATCCCTTAACTTATTTTCTTAATACTTAAATAAATTACACTACACCTTATGAGGCATTATGAAATCTCAATAAAAAAATGTATTTATAAAATAATTTTTATTTTATTTTTATATTAGTCGCTTTTATGACATGGGGAAACAGACAATAAAAAAAATAATGATTTGTAATATCTTGAAGATATTGGACTGTCGTAACTTTAATTTGTAGCAACTATTGTGAGAAATAATGAAAACCACTTCTATATTGTGTTTATATTTTTTTTTATAAATGTTATGTTCTATAAAACATCACATATATTTTTATATATACCTAATAAATTTAAAAATATCCATAAATCATCAAATTTTTGTCATTTAAATAATGTTTAACTAAAAACAATACTTGTTCTACCTATATGTTTGTAAACGATAGTATCAATTTAATGATTAACACGTAAACCGTCAAATTTAACGAATTATCCACATTATCACATATATAACATCAATATAAGTAACCTTCATTAAAGTTATACCGTGTTTTGAACTAAAAGTGTACTATTTATTTAATTACTTATTTAAATATTCAAAAATGTATAAGAAAGCCATATTACTTGGTTGGTTTAGATAAAGTAGTGTGTCGTAATCATCAAATATCGGTAAAAGAAAATGTAAGATCGTTATTTTGGTAAAACATTTTAACAATACTAGTAGTGTGACTGAACTGGATTTTTACTTTTCAAAAAATACTTCTTTATGATTTGTCTTACAAATAAATATTCAGTTAATAACACATATTTAATTTTAGGCATATTTATAGTTTGAAAATTAACATGTTTAATCATCTTAAATTTAAATAACTCGTGCTAGCGCAAGAAAAGACAAAATATAGATGTCATCCACAGATTCTAACAACACAATGGTTCTAAAATAACGTTAAGACCCTTCTACGTTACATGTAGAAATAAAAGTAATAAATAATAATAATATTTTACTATGGTAATTATTTTAATTAAATTTCAATATTGCGGTAATCCTTTTCCGAAATTGTATAAAATATGTTAAAATAAATGTGGCATTTGGAATTCTATTCTTACTGAACGAAAATCCAATCAAACTTTTACCTCGGATGGATAAATAAAAAACCACAAAGCAATATTAGTTAATGATGTCCCCTCCAGTGACAGGATATACGAAGGGGGTTACATTTACAGCTGATCACCATTGCCTTAGGCTGTCAATAATAGAAAGTAATTAAAATTCCCTTTATTACTTTACAATACAATTCGATTACATTGCTGCTCTATATTTTAATAATTACAGAAACAAGTTTAAGTGTATCTATTGTAAATGTTCATAAACTATTTATAAAAATAGTTCATGTAAAGAAACGTGTTTAATATCACGTCTTCAGTAGTCAGTATGGCGGCCGAGCGGATCAGTCGTATCTATCGTGCTCCGACCTAAACTCAGTTATTTGAGATGTAAAGTGATAATAAGTACATACTGTGTTTTTATATTTATTCAAATTGCTTATGTAATTGATTATAAATCGAACATTTGGAAAACCCTTAATAATAAAGTGAAGTGTAGTCATTTACTTATAACCTTACAACATAACCTCAAAATAGCGACGAACTGTTCTACGTGTAGAAAATCTATTACGAGAACTCAAATAAAGATACAGTGTAAAGACTGTTCTAGTGTGTTTCACGCTGGATGCAAAAACCTGAGTAAGGTTGATGTTGAGTTTTATGTGAATGATGAAAGTGCAGTGTGGCGATGTGCACCTTGTGCCAAGGAAAGGCGATCTAGCCTACGGTTCGAGACTAGCCTAACTCAAGGTTCATTGACATTGGAGGATGTGATGAAAGCAATTCAGGATCTCAATGCACAACAGGTACAATATTGTAAAGACTTTAACAATTCTTACGAACTTTTGAACAGTAAAGTTGATGACAGTCTAAAAGTCAATAAAGACCTGTCTGACAAATTAAGTAAATTTTTTGTTACCGTTGAAGCACTGGAGAAAGAAAATACACAACTCAAGGAAAGAATGCAGGTACTTGAATCTAGGCTGGAAGATCAGGAACGATATTTCAGGAGGAATTGTATAGAGATACAGGGTGTTCCTGTTAAGAACACTGTGATGGAAACTGTGAAAGATGTTGGCAAGGCACTAGGAATGGAGATAAGAGAAGATATGGTGGATGCATGCCACACCTTGGGCAAGAGGAAAGATGCAGAAGGGCCTCCTGCAATAATAGTAAAATCTGTCCGGAGGCATGATGCTGACAACATCTTGGCAAAACGCAGGGCTAAACACCAGTTTTCTACCAGGCATCTCAACCTAGGAACTGTCAACCCAATCTATCTAAATGAGTCATTGACGCCAACAAGAAGGTTGCTTCTGAAAAAGGCACGAGACTTTCGGCAAACCAAAGGCTACAAGTGGCTCTGGGTGAGAGGAGGCAAGATCTTGATGAGAAAAGAAGACAATGAACCAGTAATACATGTAAAATAGCAGACTGACCTTGATAGTTTGTAAGTATATTAATCTGAATGCTATAAGTTGGCTTATCTAGTTTTAAGTATCTTATTTGTAATAAATTTAGGTTATGGGAGTACTTAAGAAAAGTGGTTTAACTGTCTTACATTTAAATATACGTAGCCTTAGAGCAAATTTTGATTCGTTTTTAGTTGAGATGTCTTCGTTGTCTTTTTTACCAAAAATAATTGTTCTGTCAGAAATATGGATTTCAGAGTCAGAAAAGTTGCTTTATAATATTCCTAGTTACAATTTATTTCTTCAAACTAATGAGAGTTCCAAGTCTGGTGGCATAGCAGTATTTTTTAACAATAGTATAATTAATGTAGTTAGGTATCCGGCAAATTTTATGTCAGCTGATGTTAATATTTCTTTTGATGAGATGGGAACTAAGTTTAATGTTGTTGCTGTGTACAGGCTACATAGTTATTCTCCGAATATATTTGTTGATGAGTTTAAGTATTTTTTATGCACTGATTCTGTCAAAAAACATAAAAATCTGATTCTAATAGGAGATATGAATATGAATTTATTAGATAACAACAATATAACTATTGACGAATATAAAACAGTTATAGTGGAAAATGGCATTGAATCTTTAATTAACGAACCCACACGCATAACTGAAAGATCTCAAACATGTATAGATTATATTTGTTTAAGAATTTGTAACAGGAGAAATTTCGATATTGAAACAGAAATTATAGAAAATGGAATTACATATCACTGCACGACAGCTGTTTGTTTACTTGGCTGTGCGCTAACTGTGGATAAGCCCAAGGTCAATGGCGAGCCTACCTATCGCATAGACAGTGATAAGCTACTCGGATTGCTAGATGATTCTGACTGGAGCAGTGTTTTTAATACAAGTGATGCAAATTTAGCTTACAATTTTTTATATGAAATCCTCAATACTAAGATACTAAACAGTAAGTATAAAGTAGCAAATAAAAATCCGATTAGGAGATTAAAACCATAGATAAATTCAAATATCTGTTATAAAATTAATACTAGAAATCGTCTTTGGGAAAAAACCAAAAAGAACCCGTATAATGAAGAACTAAAGCAATCTTACAAAGAATTTAGAAATAATTTACAACAGGAAATTCGAGACATTACACAGGAAGTGGCCAATGAATTTAATGAATATTTTCTTTCAGTAGCTAAAAATATGTGTATTGATATAAAGAAACCGGATGGTTTTAACGATAGTCCCCTGAAAGATTGTTTTGAGGAGAAATTTTTTACTAACTCAATATTTTTAATACCTGTAAGTGATAATAATCTATCAAACATAATAGAATCTTTAAAGAATAATACATCACCCAGTCTTGATGGAATAAGCTATAAACTGCTAAAAGAAACTTACAAAAAATTTATTCATGTTGATTCTATATAATAAATCATTGGTCTATATAATAAATCTAACTTTTGAGACGGGAGTCTTCTCGGATAAATTAAAAGAAGCGGTTATCATTCCAATACATAAGAAGGATTCAAAAACAATATGCAATAATTATAGACCTATTTCCCTACTATCCACAATAGCTAAAGTATTTGAGAAAGCAATTAAGGAAAGGCTTGTTTCTTATCTGGACCAAATTAATTTCTTCAGTAAAAATCAATATGGGTTTAGGAAGGGAATTAGCATGGAGATAGCAATTGGTGATTTTATGAAAAATGTTTCTTATGGCATAAAAGGATAATAAAAATGTTAGTGGTTTATTTTTGGACATAGCAAAGGTTTTTGATGCTGTGAACTACAACATTTTAATGGAAAAGTTACATAACTGCGGTATAAGAGGAATAGCCTATAGTTTATTTAATAGCTATTTGAATAATAGGCAACAATGTGTAAGAGTTAGTGATCAACTGAGTAAATTTGGAACAATAGAATGTGGCGTCCCCCAAGGCTCGGTACTTGGTGCAATTTTATTTTTGATTTATATTAATGATCTTTGTAATGGGAAATTAAATGGTCAAATTACATCATTTGCGGATGACACGGCCCTTACCTATATTGCTGATAGTATCAGTGTAATAGAGTATCAAATGAAGAATGATCTTGATTGCCTTGGATGGTGGTTTATTAAAAATAATATGATTTTGAGTGCCGAAAAGACAAAATATGTTAATTTCAGTTTAAGAGGAAATGAGGATTTTATTGGTGGAATGATGTATAAGTGTTCTATAAATTTGCTTCCTTGTTTATGATGAGTGTGTACACTGTAAAAAAAATATGCGGATGCCAGTCAATCAGGTATCTCGGAATAACTCTTGATCACGATCTTAGTTGGAAAACCCACATTATGACTCTCAAAAATATGATTAATAACATTTTGAGAATATTTTATTTTGTAAAATATTATGTGATGAAGTTACTTTAAAAACATTATATTTTTCATTAGTACATAGTAGGTTACAGTATGGGATAGACTAATTGTTTGGGGAGGAACTTACATAACGAACTTAAAACCATTGATAGTTATGCAGAAAAAGTGTATAAGAATCATTTATGTAGAAAGCCATCTGATCACCCATCATACCCTCTATTATTTATACAAAAAATCCCTTCTTTGAGACAGCTGTTTGTGTTTAAAGTATTAAAAATCTTTTTTGTTAAGAGTCTAAACAGTAATACACTGGCAGTCTATAAGCAAAAATTACGAAATTCAAGAGACCTTCATATTCCAAAGCCTAAAACTGCTTTCTTTACAAAAACATTTTGTTTTCTAGCCCCAAGATTTTATAATAAGTTGCCAGCTGATTTAAGATTTGTAAATATTAATTTTTTATTCAATAGACTTGTTAAGGAATGGGTTTTGGGAATAGAAAATATAGAGTCTTTCTTATTTAATATTATTAGTTAGGTTAGTTTATTATTATTATTAACTATATTTTAGAGATAATGTATGACTATGTATGTTACTTTTTGTTCTTACCACAATTATGCATAACACAAACACAACACTACAGACACAAGCACAACACAAAACATCTCATAAATATCCACATTATTATAAACAGGAATATTTGAAGAATGTTCACTCACTAACAATATTTATTTGTACAATGAGAGTGAGGTAGACGGTCAGTGCTCCGCGGAGTTAGGCTGCTATCTTTTCTTTATCAGCTGTTCGATTATTGTGGTGTCAGAGGGGAGAGGGAGCCGACGGCAGTTTTTAGTCCCTCAACCTAATAGGATTCTTTTTGGCTCTGTCTCAACTCTTATGACATTGTAATGTTTTATAAATGTATTTGGTATTATTGTGTTTTTTGAAGATTATTGTAAATTTGAATAAGTTTATAAAAGTAGATAGTTTAGGCATTTCATTAATTAATGATTTTATGTATTTATAGTAATATAAATGTTCTGCTGCTGCTATATTTTTGTAAATGTATAATTTAATGTATGCTCCAATCAGGCATAGCCTGGGAGGTTTCTCTTTAGTTAATATGCTGAAAAATAATGTTGTACATATATGTGCACATATTTGTTCTCTTGTATACAGATGTGTAACTGTAATTTCAAGGTCAGTCTGGTATTGTGGGAATTTATGTAATGTGTAAGTTATGTAAAAAAAAGATAAATAAAGATATATTATTATTATTATTATTATTATTATTATTATATTTTACTGTCCAATGTTTTATTACGATGTACGTTAAGTAAGACCTTAAACTAATTAATAGCACACATTTATGTATTAAATTCTGTCTGTATATCAGTCCCTAAAGTATTTTCGGAACTATGAAAAAGATAAGATTGCATGTAGCCAGGATATGTGCTAGAGCGATTAGAGTTTTGGGTCTTATCTCTCCTGCTTCAAAAAATGCCTTTTCTCATAACACTATTTAGATAGTGTATTTGGCTCTTGCTTGCCCTATATTATAATATGGGTCCATGATTTGGACACCTATCAGGTTGTCCTCTCTAAATTCCGTCCGTAGACGCTTTCTTCCTCTCATGCATGTCAGAGCAGTATCGAGTGATATACCCCCATTATAGAAGGATTGGACGTCATCTTCCTATTTCAAGTTGTTAATGACCTAGTCAACTGTCCAGAGCTTCTTCGGTCATTCTACCTCCATATTGTGCAAGGTACTCGTTTGGTCCAAACTCTCGCCAAGTTCCACTACTCCACTGCACGATAGCGAGCCTCGAATTTTGATTGCTTATATTTTGATTGCAAGGCTTTAAACTAATTTTTACATTTAGATTAGAAGTCAAATACCTTTTGATTGTCATTTTCTTCTTTCTCACTTACACCCACCCACTCCTACACGCACAGTGCTATAGACCCACCCTCCCACCCTTACACGTATCGTGGTATTGACCCACCCTCCCACCCCTACACGTATAGTGGTATCATGCCTTCCGAAGACTGGCACTCTCCTTTCCATCGGAATTTAGGAATGATTAGTTCTGGCATGTATCTATGTCTATGAATTTACTTCTTATTATTTTTGTCTATACTGTAGTCATATTAGTTGATTATTTCTTTTTATATTTATTTAAATTTACATCTATGTGTGATTTAGTCTAGTAAAATTGAATGGCTTGGCACATATATAGTTCAGTTACAGTATTTGTATTTCATCGTTGCTTGATGATTTCAACACGTTATATGTTATTATGAATTTTTACACTTCTCATTGCATTAATTTAAATGCTATTAATTGTTATTGATTGTTATTAGATGTTTATTAATTGATTATATGAGATTGTTAGAACTTAGGCTTAAGCGGCCGGTGTCATAACTAGAATCTACAGTTTCCGGTGACAACCGCGTCAAGGTACTATCTACAATATTTACAAGATGACCAGACGTTTCGCCCATACTGTGATGTGGCATCCTCAGTGGTTCCTCTGAGACCACTGAGGATGCCACATCACAGTATGGGCGAAACGTCTGGTCATCTTGTAAATATTGTAGATAGTACCTTGACGCGGAAACTGTAGATTCTAGATATGAGATTGTTATTTATTTAGCCTAATAAGTTTTTTACTGTTGTTATTTCTCTACTGTTTACTGTTGAGGATTTGTAAAACTTTATTCTGTTTGTGTTTATGTTAACTTGTAATTTTTTCTTGATGAATTTGTCATCTATAAAGATTTTTTAATGGTTTATTACTGTTGAACAATAAGACACTTGCTATCTTTGGTTCAATGCTTGTACATAATTCTAATTGTTGAATATGATTTAATATAACATTTTCATTACGTTTATACAAATATTTAAATCAGGAACGTTCATTGAAGACCGGTCGTTAATAAGGGCTGAAGAATAAAAGTTATTTAAACATTTGTTATGATTTTTTCATTGCAGCTTATATTGTTAAAATAGGAAACATAAGTAAAGCTGCCACGTCTCAGCCCCTCTCAGTCATATTGTGAGTGTAACAAAGGTTCTTATTGGCTGGTGATAGGATAATTATTATAAACCTTATTTTAGCTCTTCGAGAGAAAATATTTTAAAACGTCTTGCTAGTTTATATGTAGGGTATATGAAAAACCTTTGTATCATGGTTTACGTTCCATTTCCTTATAGATTTTGAGAAATTGTGATCAGGAACGGTGGCATTGGCTCACTGACCTGTCCATACACGTAATGGGGATTGGGTGGGTTAATACCACTTTACCACTGTGTATGGGTGGGTTGAAGGGTCTGTACGTCTATTGCAGTTAATCGAAATCATTTTTTCATCAATAGAAAAAAGGTAAAAATAAAGTTAATATGTACTCTAAAGTTACTTCACTATAAAGTTAATATCTACGTTGGTAGACACGTATAGTTGGGTTATGAAACAGAATGATCATAACAAGTTTTTTTCGAGTATTGGAACATGAAAGTTATCATCATTCAGGTAAGAGGTGTTATTGCCGTAAATACACAATCAATATCCCTGTGAAAATTAATATATTTCACAAGAACAACGTTAGATTATATGTTAGGATTACTGTCAACTAGGGATTTTCAACAATTAATTAGCCTCGATAACACATTTGCTACATTTGATACAACATTTGATAATACATTTGTATTTATAGTACATTTACAGCACAAATTTGTCGTAATATATTTAAAATGTTCCATCTATCTAAAATACAACTGTACGTGTATGGGGTGGTGTTTTATACAAAAAAACGCTTTTATGAATGGTGCCAATGTAAGAAATTAAAGTTGGGAGGATTCAGGTTCAGTTAACCTGAAATAATTTGTAGAATTCACCGGTGTTTATGAATCTAAGACATGCAATACCAAGTTAACACTCATAATGGTTTTAATCTAGTCCTTTCTGTGCAATGTAATCATTATGAAAATATGTCTTTGTTATTAAACAGTCTTATTATAAATAATATAAACATAAACCTTAATAATACACATCGTAAATAATTATCTCTTTGAATTGCCAAATGTATTTCCTAAATTAGTTTTATTTACAATAACAGTAAAATAAACAAAAATTATTTAGCTAATCGTTCAAGCATTTAAAGGTAGGCCAGGTTTATCATTAGATCGGTGAGTTTTATCAATGCAAGTGAATTGAAAGTTTATCATCAATATATAAATAAATTAATGGTTATCTGAGTGAATAACTCATATGCTTTAAAACGTTTTCATTGAGCCAAAATGATTCATTATATAACATAATATAATGGTTTCATTGTTAAAATGTGTAGGTTCTGCAAACATGAATCCTCCTAGTCTTATGTATTTGTACTTTCCTGTATTTTTATTTGTTTGTTTGCTCATATTAAGTTTTAAATTGCTTTGTATAATATTTACTTGACTAGTTATGTTTTAGTGTGACAACCAAAGTAATTGGGTACGTTTTAGGTGGAGATTGTAAATGGTAGGTTCAGTTGTCCTCTATGATGTCCACTTAAGGTGACCATAAACAAATGTACCTCTATGCCTAAGAGCTCGTATTGAGAAATGTTCAGAGCTAGGACCTTGAGTCTGATCAATAGGCTTGTCCATTGTTAGAAAATCATACTAATAGCATGTATTAACAAGCCACAGCCTTCTTACAGATTATTTATACAACTTTTTCACTGATGTAGCTACTTTTATATAGGTAGCTGGATTAGTTATAACATGTGTGAAATTAACTAGTTATATATGCACGGCATTCTGAATAATTAGCTAATTTAATGCCTTCGATAGCGTTTTACTTCATTAAAAATTAAATAATTCAATCACCTATATTTCAATCTAGTGAGAATACTCGTATGGCTTAGTAATTTTTAAAACTATGGGTATACATATAACAATGTTAAAAAATCTAAAAAAAATAATAATTGTTAAATATTTAAAATACTATACTGCTTACACTGTAATTAAACTTTGTTTTATATTGAAACCAGCTTGAAGCCCAACAAATACACAGCAGTGTATGACGGCTTGTGTAATCATTTAATGCACTTACTCAGTCTAGAGTCCTTTAAACATGGCTAAGCAGAGACCTCACCACATCACATAATGGAACTTAATATTACATTCTCTTTGATTGCATTACATTACAAGTATGGTATGTTTGACTATTTACTTATAGCCAAAATACGATATTACTATGACATTTCAAACCATGTGAGTAACTGGTAGATTGTGTAAAAGTATACTGTATTCCCACAAATACACTTTACATCTCTCCTCAAACACGGTCGCGACATATAGTCATATAAATAGATCAAGGTTCAGAGTTCTTAGCTAGCTACTTATAAGACAATTATCATTTCTTTTCGAATAAATTTTAGCAATACATCTCAAACGAAGCTGTAACTACTGAGATCTATATGCATTTGAAGACCATTTTTACAATACAACTCAAAGGAAGCTGTAACTACTGAGATATATTTGCATTCGAAGTACAGTTTAGCAATACATCTCAAAGGAAGCTGTAACTACTGATAGCTATATGAATTCGAAGTACATTTTAGCAATACATCTCAAAGGAAGCTGTAACTACAGAGATCTATTTGCAATCGAAGTAAATTTTAGCAATACATCTCAAAGGAAGCTGTAACTACTGAGATATATTTGCATTCGAAGTACATTTTAGCAATAAATCTCAAAGGAAGCTGTAACTACTGAGATCTATATGCATTCGAAGTACATTTTAGCGATACATCTCAAAGGAAGCTGTAACTACTGAGATCTATATGCATTTGAAGTACATTTTAGCAATACATCTCAAAGGAAGCTGTAACTACTGAGATATATTTGCATTCGAAGTACAGTTTAGCAATACATCTCAAAGGAAGGTGTAACTACTGAGATCTATAACAATCGAAGTACATTTTAGCAATACATCTCAAAGGAAGCTGTAACTATTGAGATCTATATGCATTCGAAGTACATTTTAGCAATACATCTCAAAGGAAGCTGTAACTACTGAGATCTATATGCATTCGAAGTACAGTTTAGCAATACATCTCAAAGGAAGCTGTAACTACTGTGATCTATAAATGCATTCGAAGTACATTTTAACAATTCATCTTAAAGGAAGCTGTAACTACTGAGATCTATAAATGCATTCGAAGTACATTTTAGCAATAAATCTCAAAGGAAGCTGTAACTACTGAGATCTATATGCATTCGAAGTACATTTTAGCAATACATCTCAATGGAAGCTGTAACTACTGAGATCTATATGCATTTGAAATAGATTTTAGCAATACATCTCAAAGGAAGCTGTAATTACTGAGATATATTTGCATTCGAAGTACAGTTTAGCAATACATCTCAAACGAAGCTGTAACTACTGAGATCTATATGCATTTGAAGTACATTATAGCAATACATCTCAAAGGAAGCTGTAACTACTGAGATATATTTGCATATGAAGTACAGTTTAGCAATACATCTTAAAGGAAGCTGTAACTACTGAGATCTATATGCATTCGAAGTACATTTTAGCAATACATCTCAAAGTAAGCTGTAACTCTTGAGATCTATATGCATTCGAATTACATTTTAGCAATACATCTCAAAGGAAGCTGTAACTACTGAGATCTATAAATGCATTCGAAGTACATTTTAGAATTTCATCTCAAAGGAAGCTGTAACTACTGAGATCTATTTGCATTCGAAATACATTTTAGCAATACATCTCAAAGGAAGCTGTAACTACTGTGATCTATAAATGCATTCGAAGTACATTTTAACAATTCATCTTAAAGGAAGCTGTAACTACTGAGATCTATAAATGCATTCGAAGTACATTTTAGCAATAAATATCAAAGGAAGCTGTAACTACTGAGATCTATATGCAATCGAAGTACATTTTAGCAATACATCTCAAAGGAGGCTGTAACTATTGAGATCTATATGCATTCGAAGTACATTTTAGCAATACATCTCAAAGGAAGCTGTAACTACTGAGATCTATATGCATTCGAAGTACAGTTTAGCAATACATCTCAAAGGAAGCTGTAACTACTGTGATCTATAAATGCATTCGAAGTACATTTTAACAATTCATCTTAAAGGAAGCTGTAACTACTGAGATCTATAAATGCATTCGAAGTACATTTTAGCAATACATCTCAAAGGAAGCTGTAACTACTGAGATCTATATGCATTCGAAGTAGATTTTAGCAATACATCTCAAAGGAAGCTGTAATTACTGAGATATATTTGCATTCGAAGTACAGTTTAGCAATACATCTCAAACGAAGCTGTAACTACTGAGATCTATATGCATTTGAAGTACATTATATCAATACATCTCAAAGGAAGCTGTAACTACTGAGATATATTTGCATTCGAAGTACAGTTTAGCAATACATCTCAAAGGAAGCTGTAACTACTGAGATATATTTGCATTCGAAGTACAGTTTAGCAATACATCTTAAAGGAAGCTGTAACTACTGAGATCTATATGCATTCGAAGTACATTTTAGCAATACATCTCAAAGTAAGCTGTAACTATTGAGATCTATATGCATTCGAAGTACATTTTAGCAATAAATCTCAAAGGAAGCTCTAACTTCTGAGATCTATATGCATTCGAAGTACATTTTAGCAATACATCTCAATGGAAGCTGTAACTACTGAGATCTATATGCATTTGAAGTAGATTTTAGCAATACATCTCAAAGGAAGCTGTAATTACTGAGATATATTTGCATTCGAAGTACAGTTTAGCAATACATCTCAAACGAAGCTGTAACTACTGAGATCTATATGCATTTGAAGTACATTATAGCAATATATCTCAAAGGAAGCTGTAACTACTGAGATATATTTGCATTCGAAGTACAGTTTAGCAATACATCATAAAGGAAGCTGTAACTACTGAGATCTATATGCATTCGAAGTACATTTTAGCAATACATCTCAAAGTATGCTGTAACTATTGAGATCTATATACATTCGAATTACATTTTAGCAATACATCTCAAAGGAAGCTGTAACTACTGAGATCTATTTGCATTCGAAATACATTTTAGCAATACATCTCAAAGGAAGCTGTAACTACTGAGATCTATATGCATTCGAAGTACATTTTAGCAGTACATGTCAAAGGAAGCTGTAACTACTGAGATCTATATGCATTTTATGTACATTTTAGCAATACATCTCAAAGGAAGCTGTAACTACTGATATATATATGCATTCGAAGTACATTTTAGCAATACACCTCAAAGGAAGCTGTAACTACTGAGATCTATAAATGCATTTGAAGTACAGTTTAGCAATACATCTCAAAGGAAGCTGAGATGTATATATAGATATGCATATAGATACTACTGAGATCTATATTCATTCGAAGGACATTTTAGCAATACATCTCAAAGGAAGCTGTAACTACTGAGATCTATTTGCATTCAAAATACATTTTAGCAATACATCTCAAAGGAAGCTGTAACTACTGTGATCTAGAAATGCATTCGAAGTACATTTTAACAATTTATCTTAAAGGAAGCTGTAACTACTGAGATCTATAAATGCATTCGAAGTACATTTTAGCAATAAATCTCAAAGGAAGCTGTAACTACTGAGATCTATATGCAATCGAAGTACATTTTAGCAATACATCTCAAAGGAAGCTGTAACTATTGAGATCTACATGCATTCGAAGTACATTTTAGCAATACATCTCAAAGGAAGCTGTAACTACTGAGATCTATATGCATTCGAAGTACAGTTTAACAATACATCTCAAAGGAAGCTGTAACTACTGTGATCTATAAATGCATTCGATGTACATTTTAACAATTCATCTTAAAGGAAGCTGTAACTACTGAGATCTATAAATGCATGCGAAGTACATTTTAGCAATAAATCTCAAAGGAAGCTGTAACTACTGAGATCTATATGCATTCAAAGTAGATTTTAGCAATACATCTCAAAGGAAGCTGTAATTACTGAGATATATTTGCATTCGAAGTACAGTTTAGCAATACATCTCAAACGAAGCTGTAACTACTGAGATCTATATGCATTTGAAGTACATTATATCAATACATCTCAAAGGAAGCTGTAACTACTGAGATATATTTGCATTCGAAGTACAGTTTAGCAATACATCTCAAAGGAAGCTGTAACTACTGAGATATATTTGCATTCGAAGTACAGTTTAGCAATACATCTTAAAGGAAGCTGTAACTACTGAGATCTATATGCATTCGAAGTACATTTTAGCAATACATCTTAAAGTAAGCTGTAACTATTGAGATCTATATCCATTCGAAGTACATTTTAGCAAAAAATCTCAAAGGAAGCTCTAACTACTGAGATCTATATGCATTCGAAGTACATTTTAGCAATACATCTCAATGGAAGCTGTAACTACTGAGATCTATATGCATTTGAAGTAAATTTTAGCAATACATCTCAAAGGAAGCTGTAACTACTGAGATATATATGCATTCGAAGTACATTTTAGCAATACATCTTAAAGGAAGCTGTAACTACTGAGATATATTTGCATTCGAAGTACAGTTTAGCAATACATCTCAAATTAAGCTGTAACTACTGAGATCTATATGCAATCGAAGTACATTTTAGCAATACATCTCAAAGGAAGCTGTAACTATTGAGATCTATATGCATTCGAAGTACATTTTAGCAATACCTCTCAAAGGAAGCTGTAACTACTGAGATCTATATGCATTCGAAGTACAGTTTAGCAATACATCTCAAAGGAAGCTGTAACTACTGTGATCTACTCGTATAAATGCATTCAAAGTACTTTTTAACAATTCATCTTAAAGGAAGCTGTAACTACTGAGATCTATAAATGCATTCGAAGTACATTTTAGCAATAAATCTCAAAGGAAGCTGTAACTACTGAGATCTATATGCATTCGAAGTACATTTTAGCAATACATCTCAATGGAAGCTGTAACTACTGAGATCTATATGCATTTGAAGTAGATTTTAGCAATACATCTCAAAGGAAGCTGTAATTACTGAGATATATTTGCATTCGAAGTACAGTTTAGCAATACATCTCAAACGAAGCTGTAACTACTGAGATCTATATGCATTTGAAGTACATTATATCAATACATCTCAAAGGAAGCTGTAACTACTGAGATATATTTGCATTCGAAGTACAGTTTAGCAATACATCTTAAAGGAAGCTGTAACTACTGAGATCTATATGCATTCGAAGTACATTTTAGCAATACATCTCAAAGTAAGCTGTAACTATTGAGATCTATATGCATTCGAATTACATTTTAGCAATACATCTCAAAGAAAGCTGTAACTACTGAGATCTATAAATGCATTCGAAGTACATTTTAGAAATTCATCTCAAAGGAAGCTGTAACTACTGAGATCTATTTGCATTCGAAGTACATTTTAGCAATTCATCTCAAAGGAAGCTGTAACTACTGAGATCTATTTGCATTCGAAATACATTTTAGCAATACATTCAAAAGGAAGCTGTAACTACTGAGATCTATATGCATTCGAAGTACATTTTAGCAGTACATCTCAAAGGAAGCTGTAACTACTGAGATCTATATGCAT
>JAQJVL010005075.1:0-38503 GCA_035578905.1 Stictocephala bisonia
AAAATAAAAATTGAAAAAAGATTCTGTTCGGTTTGGTTTTTTATTAATTTAATGCATTTTCAATTACTTGAGTATCCACTGACCAAATTGGGTAGCTCCTGATCAACTTGTGGCAGCCACACTGATCAACTTGGGTAGTCATCGTGATGGACTTGGCTAGCACTCTTGATTAACATGGCTAAAAGTCATGATCAGCTAGGGTAGTACCCGTGATCAACTTGGGCAGCCTCCATAATGGGCTTGGCTAGCACCCGTGATCAAGATGGCTAACACTAATGACCAACTCGTGTAGTACCCATAATAAACTTGACCATCCACCGTCATGGACTTGGCAAGCACTCGTGGCTAGTCAATAATGGATGGCTACTCAAGTAGACCATAGGTGATAACCAACGTAATCGCTGGTGATTACACAAGTTCAGTTCACCAAGGGTGCCACTCAAATTAATTATGGGTGGCTACCTAAATTGACCGTGTTCTACCTAAGATTACTAGAGGTCCTACCTAAGTTGACCACAGGTTCTACTCAAGGTAATCACAGGTGACTTCTCAAGTTGACCGGGTCCTACACAAAGTAATCACAGGTACTATCCGAGTTGACCATGGGTGATACCCAAGATAATCACACTTATTACTCTCAAGTTCACCACTGGTGCTACTAAAAGTAATGACTGATAATACCTAAGTTGACTAAAAGTAATCCCCAACGTAATCACATGTACTACCTAAGTTGACCACGGATACTACCCAAGGTAATCAGGTGTGTCTACCCGAATTGACCATGGTTGCTACCAAATGTAATCATAGATGCTATCAAAGTTGGCTATGGGAGCTACGCACGATAATCACAGTTTTTGCCCAACATGATCACTGGTGCTACCCAAGGTAATCAATCAGAGATACTACCATAGAGAGGACCAAAAGTACTACACAAGATAATCACAGGTACTACCCAAGATGGCCATGGGAGCTATCCACGTCAACGAAAGGTACTACTCAAATTGACAACTGATATTACCCAATGTAATTAAGTGTGGCCACTCAAGCTGATCACGGGTGCTTCCCAAGGTAATCACATATTCTATCAGACAAGACCAGGGGTACTACCTAAGATAATCGAAGGTACTATCCAAGTTGACCACGGGTGCTACTCAAGTTAATCACAGGTACTAACCAAGTTGACTACAGGTACTACTAATGTTAATTAGGCGTGGCTACTCAAACTAATTAAGGGTTCTCCTCTAAAGGCTACTCAAGTTGACAACCAATCCTACCCAATATAATAAGAGGTGGCTACTTAAGTTGACCATGGGTCCTACCTAAAGTATTCACAGGTACTACCCAAGTTGACCACCTGTGCTGCTTAAAGTAATCATAGGTACTACCCATGTTGACCACGAGTGCAACACGAGGTTATCACGAGTGGCTACTCAAATTTATCATGGATGCTATTCGAGGTAATCAGGGATGGCTACTCACGTTGACCACGGGTCTTACCCAAGGTAATCACAGGCACTACCCAAGTTCACCACTGTAATTATGGGTGGCTACCCAAATTGACCGCGTGTTCTACCTAAAATAATTACAGGTCCTATCTAAGTTGACCACAGGCTCTACTCAAGGTAATCATGAGTGGCTTCCCAAGTCACAAAAGATCCTACCCAAAGTAATCACAGGTACTATCTAAGTTGACCACGAGTACTACCCAAGGTAATCAGGTGTGACTCCCAAGTTGATCACAGGTGCTACCAAAGGTGATTACAGGTGCTATCGAAGTTGACCATGGAAGCTACCCAAGGTAATGACAGATATTACCCAAAATGATCACTGGTGATACACAAGGTAATTACAGTTACTACCCAAGTTAACCAAGGGTGCTGCCCAAGACTAATCACAGATAGTAACCAAGTTGACCACGGGTTATACTGAAGGTAATCACAGATTCTATCCAAGTTGAGAGTGGAAGCTACCCAAATCACATATAATACACAAAATAATCAATGGTGGTACTACTCAAGGTAATCAGAGACATACCATAGAGGACCAAGAGTACTCTACCCAAGGTAATCACAGGTACTACCCATGTTGATCATGGGAGCTACCCAAGTCAATCACAGGTACTACTAAAAAAAAAATTTATAGGCAAATAAACACTGTTTATGGTGAGAATGTAATGAATGAATCTTCAGTGACGAAATGGTGCATTATGTTCAACCAAGGAAAAACCAATGTGCACGATGAAGAACGGATTGTGAGGCCATCATTTGTGACTGAGGAATTGAAGAAAAAAGTTGACGACAAAATTCAGGAAAACCGGCGATTCACTTTAGCCACTTTAAAAGACGCTATTCCAGGCGTTTCTCGACCCCTCTGGGTGCGAAGCAGTTTGGAAACGATGAAGAACTGAAAGAAGAAGTGACATCCTGACTCAGATCTTTGACGGCTGAAGAGTATAACACCGGCATTGAAAAACTGATTCCTCGGTAAAATAAATGCCTTGACAACCAAGGCAACTACATTGAGAAGTAGGCCAGGTTACTGTGAGTATGTAAAGAAAGTTCTTTGTTATCTTTCGTTATTAATTTTGTATACCAAAACGTTCTTTACTTTCTGGACGACCCTCGTAATATCAATCTTTGTTTTAATCTTCAACCAAACATAAAAAGACACAAAATAGAAATTTTTTTTCAAATTGATGTATTTTATTAAATATTTAACCACATAAAAACCATTATTTCGAGCACAATCCAGGACTTAACAGCTTTAAGGAATATTTACAAATACCATGCTTTGTAACATAATTTACTTAGTTTTTAGTAAAGCGTATCTTTACGTTTATAAATCAAACTCTTCAATTGTTTTTCAATTGTTAGAATATAAGTACGGTAAGTCTATGCCTAACTATGTTAAATTTTAACCGTTTTGAAAATAACAAGACTTAAACAAGAATTATGATTTTGGAAAACGTTTCAAGTAGAAATTCAATATTT
This sequence comes from Stictocephala bisonia, assembly GCA_035578905.1. Lineage (NCBI taxonomy): Eukaryota > Metazoa > Arthropoda > Insecta > Hemiptera > Membracidae > Stictocephala > Stictocephala bisonia. Next base: position 2,991 of record JAQJVL010005075.1, read on the forward strand.
TAGTAGACCCCCGGAATTTTATCAGTGAATAATTTGTTTTTGATGTAAAAAGTCTACTTTTCTAAACAAATATTACTATTATTTACAAAAACAAAATGACATAAAAACATGTTAAGAAATAAATAATAAAAATGCCGGTACTGAGTGGAAAATTGACAATTGTTGAAAAGAATTGGCCTTTCTGCTCAACATACATTCAGTCGAGAAGGTCGGGCGTAGCCAACTGAGGAGGCAGCAGGTGGAAAGGAGGGGTAATTGGGGTTTCCGGTTGCACAGTATTAGACAGCTGCAGTCAATGTGTTAAATTTCACAGTTTAACTTTACCTTTATCCCTGTCCTCTAATTATTATTACAGATATAATCTTGAAAACCCATTTTTTCTAAATATTTTACCCATTAATAAAACCAAATTTGGAATTTTCAATGTGAAAATTTAACATTAATATGACATTGATATTCACCTTATTGATGACAAATATCTATAAGATAACTGAAAATAACAAAATTCTTACTATACAGCAGAACTAACAGTGACATGTATAAATTCAAAGTTGTTCAGTATTTCTTTCATAACAATATACCCACATATAATCCTCAGCCTCACCATTGACTAGGGGTATTAATTTTTTGCTACCAAATTAAATTTCATTAAGACAAAAAAACCGAGATAGCCCAAATGTGCTAGACCTTTATCTAGTTTCTGGCAATATATATTGTTACTTGTGTTATACATTGAATAAATCCAATAAACGTATATAGGCCAACAATGTATATCCACGACAATGTGTTTTGTTTTGAACTTTGTATTTGGACAGAAAAAAATCTACTTATATTAGAGGTTTATATTACCTTAAATTCCGTCAAGTGGCCCAAGACGTCGTCAGATGGCGACCGGTTTCAACTACTTCATGTAATCATTTTTAGGCCGAAAATACATAAAATATTTACTCTTGTGAGGTCATCATAAGTCTTGAAAAATACATTTTCTTTAATCAATCTGCATAAAAATATAACCTGGCAACAGTTATTAGTTTTAATAATGTTTACTTTCTCCCATGTGTTTAAAACAGATGTTTTGTCAGTGTCTAAAAAGATTTGAAATTGTATCACTATCAGTATTCATATGAGATTAGAAAGAAAAATAAAACTTTAAAATTAACATGGGACACAAACTCAATATTTAAATGACACACATGGACGCACGAAACACACAAAAAAACACAAAGCGGACATTTATTACGTCTAAAATATGATAGATGCACGGTGCGGGTGATGCAAGTTGCAAGCTTAAACTGACACCGTGACTTTTTGCAATACATTATGAAAAAAAAGAAAAATCTACTTTTTTGAGTTGAATGGTTCATAATTTTATTTATCAACACACTCTGGTTAGGACGTTACATAGTGTCATACTGTAACACTATGTTTTAACAACATAATCATGTGCAACTTATATTAACTGACTGTTATTATTTGTTACATTACAAAACTCACCTCTTGAGATTTTGATGATTTTTCAGAGAGGTTTCCCCAGTCCTCTTCCTTTAAGATGAGTTTATCATCATAGCCAGGAGGTAACTAAACACACAAATAATAAATCACATCATTGTTAAATCTGTTATAATAAATAATTACATTTTATACCAAGAACATAACTTCTCTTATCAATAATAGAAGTTTTATATTTAAAATGTACTTATTATAATAAAATATTATTTAATTTAATTTTGTATCTTCTACTAATAATGCTAATTGATATTTTTATCAGACAATTGTATAATTGTAATGAAACACAGACAAGATCACTAACCAACAAGAACATATTTACCTTTACATTTTTGTCCATATTCAGCTTGTACTTAGTGCTGGCAAATTACATTGAAAGTGATCAGGTAGAATGTTTCTCACCTGTGGAAACACAAATATAGTAAATAGACATGTACAACTGAAGAGATGTTAAGAATAATTTTTGTTATAGTAATACAAGAAAAAATATTCTGTTCGCTTGGTTATAAGTAAAAGGTTTTTTAACCTTTTGGAGTGCTCTACTTTAAAAAAATAATGTACCTAGGCATGTGGGGGAGTACGACCCACCTGCCCACCCATACACAATACAAATTAAGGACGGACATTAATAAATAGACTTTTCAAGCTTAAACTAGGAAATGTAAATTTACCAACCATTAAACATTATGGGTCTAAAGAAACCTTGTATGAGCACCCCATTTTTTGTATTGTTATGTCACAAAACAGGTATGAGAGAATGTTGCACTGCTTATGTTTCTACGATGCTGAGACAGATCGCTCTGATCATAAATTACATAAGATTGACCAGGTCCTGAAACACATAATTGAAAACTGTAACAAATTCTACTCTACTTGCGAGATCTCAGTTTTTGGATGAGGCAATTGTTTTGTTTCATGGACGCCTTTCATTCCCTTAGTATATTAAAAACAAATCCCACAAGTACAGAAAAAACCTGTACAAACTATGAACATCTGATGGCTTCATATTTATCTATACTTATAAAAGGCAAATACCCACTGGCTCGTTCACTCATCGCTGTAAATAAAAACGTACTAAGCCTAAGAGGCTGAATTTTGTAGAATCAAAAGTCTTATGTTGTAGATGTGCAATAAGAAGGGATTTTGAAAAATTCTTAGTAAATCGAAGATGGCAGCTAAGAAATTTTTTTTATTGCCAACCATTTTAAATGCCAAAAACAGCGTTTCTCTAATCAGACTGTAGTGACTAAATGAACGGTTCTACAGGAAAACTAACACCAACTTATTTGAGACGATCTACAACTTTGGTCCTATGACTTTTTGCTCTATCTCACCTCCTTCATCCTTAGTTAGAGCTAAATTTCCAATCTGTGTGTAAATCAAACGGCCTATAAGAGTAGACTTGCAGATTTTTCTAGGCTATAAAACTTTGTTATCTAGGAGAACATACTGTATTCAATGGGAAAATGTACAATTTAAACTGAACACATATATAGCCAGGTCATAGAATATGGCTAGAAACATGATATTTCACTAATTCAGAGTCAAATACTGTACTTTGCACCATCTAAAAGTAGACTTACAGATTTCTCTAGACTTTGACACTTTTTATCTAAGAGTTTCAAACTTATTTTAATCGAAAAATTTACAATATAATTCGACCAAATGCATAGCCAGTTCACAGGACATGGCTAGATATGGCGAGAAACCCTATATTTCACTGATTCAGAGTAAACTACACTAATCTATATATATAAAAGCCAAATACCTGAATCACTCACTCATCACGAAATCTAAAAAACCCCTGAACGGATTTACACAAAATTTTAAAGGATCTCAAAAAAATTTATAGAAGGAAAAACCAGAATAATCATAAAAATAAGGAAAAACCGATATGCCATCCTGTTTTTCTTAAGTATGGCTTTTTGGATATAAGGATAGTGTTGTTTGGTTCTCAAACTGTAATTTTTTCCTGATGACAAATATGGCAAGGGTTTTGAAATCAGAACATTATTAAGCGTGTTAGTGCAGGATATATGCTGGTTTCAGTTAAGTATGTTTTGTTAGGTTTGGGAAAGTTATGATGGGTTTAGTTAGGATATGTTATATTTGGCTTGGGTAGGTTGTTGTTGGGTTAGCTTTTATTTTGTTGGCTTTTTTTTTAGGTGGATAAAAACTTATCTAAGTACCGGGAACAGAGATTCGCTCAGGTGAACTTTGCAAACTAGCAACTGCAAACTGCAAAGATAGCATCCTTTCTCACAGAGGATCATGTGAGAATTACAAAAACAATATTACAAAAACTAGATTCATTTGTTGTTGCTCTCCCTTGAAGTTTATTAATAACATTTCGTTTCGGAGGTCTTCCACGTTTACCTTCAGCTCCTTTGTGGAACTCGGCCTGCGGCTTCATGGGGGAGCTCGACTTACGGCCTCACCAAGGCACTCTGCTAAAGTCCCATAGGTGGATCTCGGCATGTCACCTTGTGAGGAAGATCGACCCAAGGCCTTGTCAGGTTTCTTAACTAGTATGGCTATGAATTTCTGGGGCAGTGGAGCCCATAATAAGGACAATGTATAAGGAGAATATTTGGATCAGGTACATTAGACCATTGCAGGTCTTTATTTATTAAATTAAGAATTTTAACAGTCATACATTTGTTTTAATTAATGTAAAAACTAATGTGCACAAAATACTTAGGCATGATATATATTCCCATGCAACAAGAAGTAAAAATAATTTAAATATACCTTTTCAAAGTCCCAGAATAGCTATGATATTATTTTACTGAAAATGTATAATAAATTACCACAAAATTTAATAATAGAACCTTTGGATAGATTCAAAATTAAATTGTTAAGCTGGTTAGTGGCAACCCCAACCAGTCTCTTAGTGAATTATTTGATCATAGTATAGTTGTGGATGTATAGTTTTAAGTTCCTTGAATATGTATATTTATTTATTTGATTATTATACTTGTTTCAATAATGTACACTATAACTTCTACTATATAACTAGAGTTTTGCTTTTGTATTGTAATTTTTTTATTCAAATACATTGTCATTATTTAGATAAAAATTTTTTGTTTACAGAGATTTTTGTGTACATAAGTGTTAATGTAATTTGATACTTTTAAACTGGTGTATTTGTTTTAGTATTTAAAATTGATTGTTATTTTTTAAATATTGAAATGTTTTTATCTCTATGATATGATTGATTTATGATATGCTCAACTGTATCACTATATACTTTAGCCAATAATTAGTTGTAAGTTGACGTTGTCTATTGCTCATGTTTGTTGCTTAATGACAGTAAAATGTTATTTATTTAAACATAGTCTTTTCTAATATCTGATGTCATATTAGTAATTAAGAGAAGAATGCCTTTAATGCGATATCTCATTTGTGTGTATTAGTTTAACATTACCCGATGTTTTTGAGTATATTATTTATTTGGGAGGGAGGCAGAGCTCTTAAATGTTATCTCTTCTTGAATGTAACAGTATAATGTGATTTAGGAGATAAATACCAATAGTTTGTTACCCCACAGTCTGCTAAAGTCGTAATAGTTCTATATTGCTTTTTCTGCTAGAAATTGATAACACTGGACGTCTAGGAGCATCTGGGGCAAAAATCTGAATTTTCCCACGGTTGAGACCGGTGCCAATTGATCTCTCATGGTAGAAACAACCACCCCAAAAAATTTAAAATCCTTGAAGCTAAACAAATTTTGTCCAGACATTCTTTGCTTTAGATAAGATAATAAAAAGAGAATTTAATGATTAGTATGAAAATAAATACAAATAGGATGTTAAGCACAGTGGATATTAAGGAGTAAAGAGAAAAACAGTGATAGTGAAAAAACAATCTGACAAAGTAGGCCCTATATAAGTTGGTAATTATATACAAACACATGTTCAAAAAAATAGTAAAATATTGAATAACCCTACCACATATGGACAAGTAAGTAAACACAACACAACATTTTCTAAACAATAAATTAATTATTAAATAATTCCCACGGGGTACGTCTAGGAGCCTCTTGGACAGAAATCAGAATTTTCCTAGGGTTGAGACTGGTGCTAGTCAATTTGTCATGGTTGAAAACCCGCCAAAAAATTAAAAATCCTTGGAGCAAAAAAATTTGTCCGGACGTGGCTTGTGTTAGATAATACCTGCCTAACCAACCCTACAAAACCTATCCTAAAAGAATGTAACTTAAGACTACCTTTCTAAAATCCCAAATATAACCAGAACTGTACTAAACCAACGGCTTATCTTAGCCACAGATAACTGCACCCAAACCAATACTTTCCGTGCTAACATTCTTATTAATACAAAACTCTTGACATAATCTTGAACAATACAAAATGCTGCACAATTTGAGTACCCACACCTTATATAGGTACATAAAATATAAATATGTACTTTTCACAAAAAAATACTGCTTTTGTATTCTGAATTCATATTAGGCCTAATTAACTTCATAAACAGCACATTTTAACCCCCGTAAGTATTACAGCATCTACATAGTAGACACTACATCTATATTTATAAAAGAGGATGTTTGTATGTTTGAAGTTTATGCGCTGCCAAACCATCCAACCGATCGCCATGAAACTTTAGGATGTTGTCCTGTATACTCCCGAGAGGGTTTCTGTGAAGTTTGATGCTGATACATCCACAGGGTCCCGCCCCACGGGCTCCGAAAGATCCCATGTTATTCAAATGGAGAATCTGAATTGTTTACAAAAAACATGACTGTGTGGTTTAATGTAGTTTCACATGCTATAAGCAGATTGAAGTTCTCACAACAACAGTACTGTATATGTTTTGATTTATTGTAGTTCTACATTTCACCTTGAGAGTGTAGCACACACTACTTTTACTTGATCAGGTGATCTGTATTTGGTGTTAACCTTTTTTCCTCGGTAATTAAAACATGTAGTGAAACGTGAAAATAAAAAATAAATAATTATTTGTTTTGCAGTTTACTTTTTATGACAAGCCTCCTAAAAAATCTAATATTGGTAGAAGAAGCAAAAATGCTCGAATTCTTTCAGCTATTAGGTTCTAAATCAAACTCAATATTATGACCGGCGAAGCGGGTGGGTACAGCTAGTATTTTATATATATACGACAGGCTTGTTTATTTTACTAGCTGTAATTGATGTCGTTTTATTCCAAAAGTATTAGAGAATCGATATATGACCATTCGATTGCTGACAATACTTTATAATTTTTTCCGCGCTAAGGAAGATTGAGGTCAACTAATTTTTGCAAGGACAATATTTATTATATTTCCTCTTTATTCCTTATTTTTTTATAAACATTAACTGAAAATTTATTAAATTTTTTCTTCATTAGATGCTCTTTATAGTGGAATAGGTAAAACAATATTTAGGCACTCTTATTTTATTCGTAATTACAAAAATAAAAATAATATAAATTTAAACAAGTTATTTGATTTTTATGTACATAAAAAATACTTTTATATGGATTTTCTTGCTATAGGGCTATTCTCTATTTATTGTGTTACAATACAAAACAAAAGATACATGACAACAAATAACGAATCTATGAGCGTTTCACCAAAACTACATTTTTGCACAAAACTGCTTAGCACTTTTTGGTATATACAGTACATAGACCAGGCGGCATAGCACTAAAATGGTTAAGAGGGTTTTGAAAAATAATTGAAAATACGCATAATGTACGTACACTAGGCCTATCCAAATATTACCTAGATAACAGAATTAGATTAAATATGTTAACCCTCAAACCGCAATTTGACATATTTTCTGTCAGCACCAGCACCCAAGGTAAGTAGGCTTGAATTATTGTAGCAATAATTGTAGTAAAGCTATTGTCAATTAATATGTTTGATTAATTTAAGAAGAATTTAATATAATGAAGTTATTAATAATTAAAATATAATGAGAAGTATTGTTAGTCTAGAAATACAAATGTTTGGTTATATGTTAGGTTAAATATATATAATTAGGAATGGCAATAATATAAATAGAGGGCTTTATTAGGGTTATTCTTTCTAATTTTGTTACCAAAGAGACGGTAACTATGCACCTTCTAGACGCCTCTGAAAATGCAATTTCTTAGTGAAAAAGTGGTGAAATATGGGTTTATAATTCTTGAGGAGGTTGATTTTTGCCGTGGAAAACTCATTTGTTACCGATAAATTGAAAAATTTTATGTTATAGTGGAAAAAACCAACTTTTAAAAAACTGGAATTTTTAACAATTTCTTCGTCATTTTACTTGTTTTTTAATGCTGCACAAGAATATATAATTGGTTTTTCAATAAAATTAATGTTTTGTCCCGAAAAATACACTTTTTACTTAACTAGCCAAACATAACCTAATTTATCCTAATAGTCTATATACTCAACAAAAATTCATAATTTGCATTAAATTGGGTCCCTAACCTTCATGAAAAATGGGTTAGGGACCCAATTTTAAACGAGTTTAATGCAAATTTGTTTTTGATGGCCAGTCAAAGCCCCTATTAACATTAAGCATATGGGTACCATAGGCTAGGTGATTTGCCGCAAACATACTTTTTTCATAATATCTCGATAAATAATTGTCGTAGACCATAATAGTTTTCATTTCGTATTCAGCACGAAAAACTACATCAAAATTAAAACAATTGGACGCGCGAGGAACATGTTCCATATAACCGTGACTTGAAAAAGGAACGTTACTGAGTACCCGGAAGTGATACGGGGTCCACATGCTGTCTGCTAGGCGTACATTTTACTCCGCTGGCATAAAGTAGTTCCGCTGAAATAACGCGAAAATAGCTATTTAGAGGTCCGTCCCCCAAATAATTTTTACTGTTTGGTTTGTATTAGGTCCTAACATAAAGTTTGGTACCCTTAAAAGTCGATTTTTCCATAATAGTCTATATATCCAACAATAACCAAACAATTATGAAATAATCACGAAAAATAAGAAAGATAAATCGCTTAATAACATTTTCAAAAATTTATAATTTTTGGTTTTTTTTCATATAATACGTTATTTCTGCGAATAGTGTATTCTCATAATATATAGACCTGATTCTTCCTACTGGTGATAAAAAATTCAAGATTAGCAATGCACCTAGAAAGAACATAAATTATGATGGTTCTAAACAATATGTTGACAATAATTAGTACCAATAAATGCTTGGTTTACTTGGTACATGTTCTCACATTAAAAGTAAATCCTACTATGAAAAAGATCATACAAAAAACAAAATAGATTTTGTAGGTCTACCTAAAACCTGTTATGGGCTTAGAAGTTTTTAAGAAAAACTATAGAGAAAATATGAAATAGAGCGTGTACCTAGATCAAAAACAAACCTAAATCTTCTTAAACAGTAAACCATTAACAAATTATCAATAACACAAAACATTACACCTTGCAGAGCGCCTAAACCAAAACAATAAACATCAGCCATCAGCTCAGTTCAGTTCGTCAAAACATATGCTGTTCAACTTACAACAGGTCTGACAACAAAAGAAAGCTTAATAACAGCATTAAAAAATGAAAAATTATATGTATAAGTGTACATGTCTCAGTGAAGCTGTCACAAATTGTCTCCTAAAACATGATGTAAGCATACTTTTAAAAACAATGTCTGTACCTTAACAATTTTAATATATATATATATATATATATATATATATATATATATATATATATATATATATATCACTATATTCAGAAAATCCAGCTAAACATAACATAAAATTAACACAAAGATTGTGAAAAAATATTTTGTTGAGGTACCACCTACCCTTTTCCCCCTCCTTGATTCTTCCACTTAAACTTCAATTATTGAAGTTCGTGCAGAATGAATATTCATTGCATTTTTGTGCTCTTAAAATATATTATATAATAAAGTTAACTAATAGAATGAAATAGTGCATATTATTTTGTGATAATTAATTATAATCTTATCGAGCATACCGTATAAAGTTAGTAAGATGGAAATATTTTTATTTTTAGTAAGATTAAAAACTATATGTGAAAAAGTTGTGGAAAATCACTTATAAATCTTTAAAAAATCAATTAATTACGATCATATTTTATTTATTTGAATCATTTTATTCTAAGAATCTGTACAATATATGCAAATATGGTAGTTTTTAATAGTATAGTTGTTTGTTAATATGGTTTTTATATTTGATAAAAGGAAATTCTTCTAGTTTAATCATAGTATAGCTAACAATATACTACCTAAACAAGTACTTGTCGACAATCAATTAACTTATATGTTGTAAATTATAGAGATTGAGATGGTTTTAGTGCGAAGCCAGCAGCACCTAAATCGCTTAGGAGCATACAGCCTAGTTCTAGTTAGGTGTCATTAATACCGATGTCATATTTGTTGGAGGGTGGTTTGACCAATAGATATGTTGTGTTTTTTGGAGGGGGCAGACTAAACTAACCAATGTGAGTTGAGCCCACTTCCATACTAAACTGAGATTTTGGATTGCAAATTTGTAATCACTCAAGAAAAAATTGGATGAACTATGTTTTACACTAGCGCTTCACAATGGACCACAATATATCTGATAATTTGAGACATACAATTTTAAATTGGATGAGAAATCTATGTATGCATGTAAAATCAATGATAGTACAAAGCACATCAACTTAAATTATTTATAAAATACTTAGTTGTGTACGTAGTTACTCTTGGCTTTGTAATTTTAATAATAGGAAACCAGGGCCGCCCAGAGACTTTTGGTGGCCCCGGGGCAAAGTTTACCATGTGGCCCCTTCCTTCGCTTGAAAATAAATTTAATTACTCTGATTGTCAAATATACTATAATTGATATTTTATTTTTAGCACATTCTACGATATTCTTACCATCTCTTTCTTAGATGAATATTGTAATTAAGATTTTTGTTCATGGACGTTTTCTCAGAGCTAGCTGCGAAGCTCCGGTAAGTTTTCTCTAATTGTCATATACTTTTTAAACATTTCCTTAAGTATTACCGCTACAATAACATCAATCTCTTATAACAAAACTGCTATTCTTTAATATTAAATAAATAATAACGAACCAAGCAATGCCAGTCAGTTGCATAGTTGGGTGCAGCCTAGTTGAGGAGACATTCTCGTCAATGATATTAGCTGTGGGTGAGGGAGGGGCCAATAAATTTGTATAGGCCACTTGGCTTCGCTAGCTAAAAAGCAAGTTTAGACTGAGAATGGCCGAATGTTCACGAAGTAAAATAATTTGGCGAACGCAAACATCTAGTGCTTTAAAAACAGTCAAATGAGAGTTGAGGTTATGTTATTGTTTTCAAAACAGGTTGTAGACCACTGGGTACGTAGCTTATTGATGTTGGACATTAAAACATCTAGTTTATATTCGTGATTTTAGTTTGTCTTTGTGCTAAACTTTAAAACTATTCAATTTTTATTTCACAGGCATAAAAGGCATTTTGTACCAACTCAATTTTCTCAGCATAAAACATAGTAAAATTTATGTCTGCCAAATTGGATACTATATCATTGATGTACATCACAGTGTACACGTCCGTACATTGACAGTGGTATTGACATACCCACACACCCATTCACGAACAGTGGTATTGACCCTCCCGCTCAACAATACAGTGGTTAAATCTTAGTTAATTTCACTTATCACGCAACAAACAATAAATAAATACTGTATTTATGATTGTCAAAAATATAAATGACTTACTCGTTCGTCAGTGACAGTAAAAAATTATGAAAACTATTTTGATTGGTCGTAGATATGTTATGTTAATGAATGACAACATTAATCAATTATGCTATTTGTTTGGGAACAACCTGTACGTGGGCATAATTGGTTTTTAATGAAGAGCTACTCTACTGAATATGTTGAGAATACATCCCTGTTCCTGTTACAGTTTCAGGGTAAATTAAACCAGACAATAAAAGAGTTACAACAAGTTAAATGTCACAAAATAAATATTATTCAAAAGGAGTTGTACAAATCTGAACAATGATGAAGCTGTTTTATCTATTAAAGGTGTACTTAAGAGCTCCTCTTTTCATTAAGACCTATGTCATAATATATTGGTAAAATGTCTTTACGAACATCCATGTCATAATAACTAGTAAATTAAAAATGTCAAAGGAAACATTACAGTAGAGAGAAAGTAAAATAAATTGCATGTACAGTAAACTCTGGTTAACCGGTTAAATATGATGTAAGATTAATTCGGATAGTACAGAACGTAACAAAATTATAATTTTTAGACAAGATTATGCCACGCAATTTCTCCCGCGATAGCGTAGGGCAAGTTGAATGTAATCATACACACATATTGTTGCACATCCGGTAAGCGAGCGGTGATGTTGTATGTATATTTACCAGATTTAAGTACCTAGAAATCTACTGTAATTTAGTGGTTTCATCGTTAATTTATTCTTTTTATGCTGTAAAAATATATAATTTACTTTGCAGTATATTACAATACTATATTGAAACATTTATAGTCTATTTTTATTGATTTCAATAAAACGTTACCATAAATTACTGGGCCTAAACTTAAACTTTTGTTAAAAGTTTAAAACTTTTGTTAAAAACTAAACTTAAGTTTTTGTTCTCTCAAAATCTTTAAATGGAATATGAATCATAGCAAATTAAATAAATTGATAATTATAGTAGTTTACTAGGAAATCAAAAAGAACGCATTAAATTACAGAAATATCACTCTATAAAATACCAATAACAAAATATTTCTTTTCTGGACGACAGTAAACAAACAGACTAATGATTGACGATGTCCCCGATCTACCCTTCATGACAATTAATTGAACTCTTCCAGCCACGTTGTTACAACATTGTATATTTTGCCTGCGGGTTTTTTGGGTGCAAAACACAGTTACTACTGAAATACGACTACTATTTCTTAAATTTAGTGCATATATTGAAAAATAAGCTTATCGGTGCCGGGAAAGAGTGCAACGTTACCACGTTCGAACGGAGTGCCGCCGCCTACTACCAGCGTTGAAACCAAGTTTGTAAGAACCTTACTCATACAGACTTTTCGACCTTTTTAAAATGACAGATTTAAAATGTTTTTACTGTAATTTTGTTTGCTTATTTAATTGTGTTATTCTTAGGCGTCCACTTTTTTTTACAATTTATTAATTTGCATACTTTAGGCCGCAGGTTAATGATCACTCGTTTTCACATTATATAGATCTATTATTTTGCTACGATGAGTCAAGGGATTTTCGAAACACTAAATCAAGATTATTTATCTACATAAACAGAATTTGTGAAAAAATACAACATAAGGATAAAAGCTTAATCAACAAACCACTACAAATACAAATCAATTCGCAATTGCTGTGTTATCTTAAGTTTATAATAGTAATATATTATCATAACTAATGGTTTTGTAAGGATAATAACGTGACCAAGCGATTAATTTTCCTACCACTAAAAGCCAAGATAGAGTTGAATTTAGGACAAGTATAACAATTTTGTTTGAAGTAGTATATACTTTTGAAATTAAAGTTAAAAAATAAAACATACAGAAACGTTCTTGTCCACCTTGTATTAAACACGTCCAAAAACGGAGTTTTGAGTAATACAAATGTAAAGTTAGTGGGTCTTTTGACATGTTTTATATAAATAGTGTACGAAAAAAGGACATCTCATAGAGGTGGCCCACTGTCCACACCACTCAAGTATATTTATATGTTCGCAAACTGGAATTTATATTTTGGTGTGTTCACAAGGTGGACGACTTTACATTTGTTCGCAAACAAGACAAACTGGCGAGGGTTACAGTTGCAGTCACACACTTACCAGAGCGTATGCTGTCACACCACTATGTCGACCGCTGACAAACTTCAAAGACCAGTATACAACTTGCTCCAAAAGGCTCCCTGGTTGCTATAAAACCAATGGTTTAGTTTAAACGTTTTAAAACTAAAACTGGAAGACTTATCTGGCCTAATATCACTTTTGATATTTTGATACAGGCCTGAATCGTTTCTTATCTAGTAGATTATTAAGTATTTGGCATAATTTTTTTATCATTATTTTCTTTTTTGTTGCATGAAATGTGGCCCCCCTGTGAACTAAGTCTATGTGGCCCCAGGGCAATTTGCCCCTTTTGCCCCCCCCCCTCTGGGCGGCCCTGTAGGAAACAATGACTGACAACTTTCCCATCTAAGCTTCAAATGGAGGAAATTACTTATAGCTCTGATATCTACCATATACAGATTAAAGAATTAGTTTGAGTGCACGGTAGTGTTGGTAGTGTTGCTAGTAACCGTGTTTCCAACAAATATTACAATAATAAACATCAGCCATTTATTAATAATACATATTTAACACTTCTCCAAGACAATTGTATGAGTGGACTAGTGTTTTCATAAAAGAGCCCTCTCTTCACTCCTCACCTAGTCCAGGTGTTACTGGCCACAGGCCCAAACATTTTCACAGACTCAGAGAGGATGGGTGAGTCGAAGAACACACAGTCTCATAGTCACGCAGACATACACACACACTGACACTTTGTGATTGGCTTGTTTTTATCTGTAAAGTATTTAAGTTTATCCATGTGTATTAATTAGTCAGAATGCGTTAGTTGCCTGAAAAATTTAAATTAAATGACATTAACTAGTTATATAACTTATATGGAAATTTAGCCAAACTTGATATTACAAAACAAATGTAAATTAGGATAGGTTAAAGGGCACTAGGCCAGGAATTAGTATATTGGAGAGATAGGACATCAGCAAACTTACCGTAGAAGACAAGTTCACTAACACCAGAGTAGTAGTAACATACTCAATATAAACACATAATCACACAAATTTTCAATGCCGCTGGCACTCTCTTCAGGTGAGTAGCTAGAGCTGTTTGAAATTGAAGTTTAAATTGACAATATCTCTCACCTTGCAAGAGAGTGTCATAAAAATAACATCTTTTAGACATTGGCCTACCTCTGTGTCTTTGAGATATTAAAGAGAATTTCAATATTTCGTTGTACAAGAAAAAGTCTTCAAAAGACAAAACGTTACTTTTTAAGTTGAATTTATCCCTATGAAACAATCCAACCCCTCAAAAATGTTCTAAGAAGATTAGTTTACAACCTTTTTAGCACGATATATCTGATCTTTATAGAAGTATAAATAACTTTTTCAGATAAATTAAGAAGCGTGGACGTTTTCTCAGGCTTAATGAAAAATGGTCTGTCAGGAAATTAAACTCCCTTGAAAGGGAAGTGCACATCTGAGAAGACGCCTTTGACCAAGCCCTTATTTCCCTACAATCTCGAGGGGCTCAAAATTTATCTTTAAAAATATACAAAATTGATATATTTGTATCATAATTATACTCATTTACCGTTTTTGAACATTAGAAACAGAAACAAACTTTGCTTTTCTAATGACTCTGCTGTATAATCTAGTTAAAAATGGTCCACTTTACTAGTGTAATATATTTAAGTTTTTTTGATAGATTTGTTACTGAAAATCTTTTTTATGTGAATAAGTAACCTATGTTACATAAAAAATGTTTAGCTAATGTTTTTTTAATAAGTTTAAAACAATAATTTTAAACTTCATTTTAAATGTAATCAAGTTTTAGTCCAAGTTCATTCTGTTTGTAATTGGCAAAGCCTAATATGGAATATAACAAAAATATATGTTGTAAAAGGCATCAAAATCAATAAAAAAAGAGTAGTGGTTAAACAATATAATTTAAATATTAAGTAAATCCCATTTCATTATTTTGAAATAATCACATTTTCAACTAAATTAAATGTAAAAAGCAATTTATAAAAACATCAATTAAAAGTGAATTATGAAGAATATATATTTAAAATGGCTACACTAAAATGCTCAACTATTTAAGGGTAAAATGCTAATATTTGTAGCCCCCTGGGGGTATAGCTAAAATCTGAAAAATAAATTTCCTTTCATAATCAATTTGAGTAATAAATATTTTAGAATGATTTTATAATGTATGAATACACAACAATCATGCAGAATTAATTGAACCTAATTTAACGTAAATTAATTTGTCACATTTATTTATTTATTTACTTTATTTTTACAATGCTACAATACAGCACAATTGCCAATTACACTGTAGCATTAGGAATATTATTAATAAATCATATCCAACATGCAAAAAGAGTCCAATAGTTCATGCACTGCAGGCGGTGATTCTATAGTAATAACACTAACGTATAACATCATGAATTTTAACCATATACAATAAATATAACTGTATGAATATAACAATACATATAACTATATAAATATAACAATCCGTTTAAATCTATAACAACCAGTATAATATAACATTGCAGCAGTCATCATGAAACGAGCAAAACTGCCATTAACATCACATGCCATAAACTGAATACATGAGGTTAATCTCAAGTAAACAGAAGATTTGTTTAATGTAACCAGGTATTGTAATGTGATACTTAAAGTCTGAATAGTTAATCCAGCAAAGTCAATAGAAAAAGAAATTTCTTTTAGCAAACCCAAGATATTTTTTCTAGAAAATAATGGCCCTACATTTCCTCATAAATATACAGTAACCGAACTATAAAATGCTAATTGATTACTCTATACATCTCAAGTAGTTTGGAACAATACCTGTCTCCTGAGTTGTCTGATGTCACAAGTGACAACTCAATCTGGTATTCAATTAGTTTGTCTCCAACCAGCAGCGACATCACTAAAGTAAACATGTTGTTCAATACATCCTACAATTAAACGCTAAGCGTTGAAGTTGGCGTTGAAGATGGCGCCGGCCAGTAGTGACGCGATTGCAGTTAGCTCCGTGGAAATTCACCATTCTTTGTGTAAATTATGTAAAAAACGGGTTCTAAAGGGTATAAAATGTGATAGATGTAGTTTCTGGATTCATACCAAGTGTGCACAAATTGACATTGATATATTAAATGACGAAGAGATGTGGTTTTGCCATACGTGCATAATCGAACAGAAGGACGCTGAAACCGCCGCCATTATCTCAAGTAAGGACGCCGTGATATCCCAACTTAACCTGGATCTATCCGAACTATTGAAGGTAAATGAAAAGCTGAGTAATGATAAGAGACTACTTGAAATCAAGCTCAATGAGTCTTACCTAAAATCTCATCAATCAAATGAACCACTAAACTGTGAGACACCCAGGCCTAACTTAACCAGAGGCTGGGAATCAGTTCCCTATAGATCAATGAGATTCAATCAAGGAAGGCCTAGGCATACTAATTTTTCAACCTCATCTGCCTCTGGGAATGAACACTTCCCCCCTCTTCATAATAGTTACTCTGTTCTTGCTGATATTGAACCAGAGTTACATAGCACAACACATAGGACTACGATACTGTCTAGGCCTACACCACATTCTAGGCCTATGCGAGGTTATATGAAAAACTTTAACCAGACCAAGAAACCAACTACATCTAAGAAGTATGATCCAATGACCTCACAAAAAGACCATAAAGTCCTACTGTACAGTGATAGCTATGGTAGAAACATCTCATCACATCTACAATCCACTCTAAGTAAGAAGAAGTTTGTCGTATCTGGTATTGTCAAGCCAAGCGCCACCATGAAACAAGTTGTAGGCCTTGATTACAATAAGCTACCTAAATTGTCGAGTAAAGACTTTCTTGTAATAATGGCTGGTGCAAATGATGTTGCTCAGCAATCACCCCAAAATGCCATCAACACGCTCAACAGCACGCTGGAAGAACTGAAAGACACCAATGTAATTGTCGTCAGCATCCCTCATCGACATGACCTTCCGCATGAATCTCCGATCAACACCAGTGTGCAAGAAACCAACATGCAGCTCAAGTCTATCTGCAAGCCCTTTAAAAATGTGCGCATTGTGAACATGACAGACTGTCAGAGGGAGAACCATACTCGGCATGGACAGCACTTTAGTACCTTAGGTAAATTAAACTTAGCTAGAACTTTAAGTCAGATAGTTAAAGATACATTGAACAAGACAAATAAGGTAGCCAATTCTGTAGGAACATCTGTTCAACACATTGTAGGATCTGATCCGGGAAACGGCTTGGACTGACCGAGCCTTGTGTTGAGAACAAGACTTGGTCAGATTCAAGTCACATATCACCAGTCAATAATGATAACGTAAGCTTAGTCGATGCAACAGTAGGTGAACTGCGCAGTGCTGATCTAAATTCAAACTTAACTATAAGAATGTGTTTTCTAAATGTACAAGGCCTAAAAGGAAAAGAACTAGTTTTAAGTGATTTTGCAAATGAAAACCATTGTAATATTATTTGTTTAAATGAACACTGGTATACTGAGCCTGCTATACCCTATGCATGTATTGATAATTTTAGTTTAGTGAACCGTTACTGTAGGAAACAACATATTCGAGGAGGCGTTGCTATTTACATAAGTGATTCACTTGCATCACCTATTACAGAGCTAGATTTAGGTTTTTTATGTGAAGAAATCCATTTTGAGGCTACAGGATTTGTAATGAGTGATTGTAAGTTAATTGTTGTATCAATATATAGATCACCTAATGGAGATTGTAAAATATTTTTGGATAAATTAGAGAGTCTATTTATTTTTTTAAATAGGCCAGTCTATAAAAAACATAAAATTGTAATAGGAGGTGACATCAATTCTGACTTTGATGTTACAACAAACAAAAATAGTGTAAGGGAACTATGTTACCTTTTGAGACAATTTAATTTGAATTACTGTAATTCTGCACCAACTAGAGATAAGGCTTGCTTAGATAATATCTTTACCAATGTAGAACTCTGTCTTGACTCAATTTTAGTAACAGATTTTCATTTTTCAGACCATAAGCCAATACTGTTTAAAGTCATGCTTAACAATGAATACAGTTCTAAAAATCTTAATCCTGGCAATTCAAAGTTGGTGGTGACTAGGCCAATGAACAAAGACAAGATTAATAATCTCATAAATTCACTTGCTGCATTTGATTGGTCTATTCCATTGAACAGACCAAATAACTTAAATTACCTTAACTCAACAATTGTGTTTGAAAACTTTTTTCAGAGTTTTACGTACACATTTGAGCTATGCATACCATCAAAAAGTTGTAAAGTCAATAATAGTAATTTAGGAAAGAATAAGAAAGATTTATCAAACCAGTGGTACACTCCTGAACTGGCTTCCATGAAAATGAATCTGTTGACTATGTTAGATATAAGCAATAGATTTAAGACCAACATTTCTGGGTTAGCCTATATTAAGTATAGAAATAGATACAAAGCAGCTCTTATAGAAGCCAAAAAGACCTATAATTCCAAACTAATTGAAGGGGCAAACAATAAATGTAAAACTGCCTGGAAATTAATTAGTAATGTTACCAACACACAGAAAACCCACAATCTTTCAATTGATCCTAATATCTTAAATGATTATTTCATAAACTCTGTTAATGAAATCTGTAATTACATCGCTACGCCCAGTGTCGAAGCAATCAACATACTTACTAAAAATTGTCCCGTTACTGTCATCTACCCGGAACCAAAATTCAAATTTACAGAAGTTACTACTGAAACAGTTATTGATATTGTTAAAAACTTCAAGTCCTCTGATAGTGTAGATGTGTATGGCTTATCTAGTAACTTAGTGAAGAAAGTAATTTATAGCATTGCAGAACCTCTGACCTTTTGTATTAATAAATGTCTATTAGAAGGATCCTTTCCAGCAGAGCTTAAAATATAAAGGGTAGTCCCTGTATACAAAAAAGGAGAAAAAGACAAACCATCTTCATATAGACCTATCTCTATTATACCTGTTTTTGCCAAAATATTTGAAGTAGTAATATATTTGCAGTTATGTAGTTATTTTGAATTTAATAAATTATTAAGTGAATCTCAATATGGTTTCAGGAAGCATAGATCTACAGTTGATGCAATAGATAACATGATTAGCATTATTTATAGGGCATTTGAAGATAGAGGCCTTGCTCATGCATCATTCTGTGACTTGAGCAAGGCATTTGACTGTGTTAACCATGAAATCCTGTTAAACAAATTAGCTCATTATGGCATACAAAATTCTAGCTTGGAACTTATGAGTTCCTACCTGTCTAACCGTCAACAAATTGTTTATGTTAGAAAAGAGAAGTCCAAAAAAGTACAAGTTAAAACAGGTGTCCCGCAAGGGTCTGTCCTTGGACCTTTTTTATTTCTGATAATGATTAATGACCTTCCAAAACACTTGGGATCTCATGTTGTATTATATGCTGATGATACCACCTTTTTAAATGTTCATAATGATGTTAACACCCTTAAAACTCTCACAATTAATACAATGACCGAAGCATCCCATTGGTTTAAAGCTAATGGGTTTTTACTCAATGAAAATAAGACTCAAGAACTAACTTATAGCCTGAAAAATGTAAATGAGCAAAATTCTCTCTCTTCGTGTAGTGTAAAATTTCTAGGAGTACATATTGACCCTAAGCTTACGTGGGAACAGCATATAATATTTATTAGTTGTAAGTTGTCTAGGGTTATCTATCTGTTGAGAAGTCTAAAAAGCTGTGTACCTGATGTATTTGTTAGATCATCTTATTTTGCATTTTTTCAAAGTATCATTCTTTATGGATTAATACTGTGGGGTAATTCAAGTCATGTTAGTAACATTTTAATTTTACAGAAAAAAGCTTTAAGAGCTGTCGCTAGTGCTCCACACAAGGCTCATTGTAGACCTTTGTTTGTACAACTTAGAATATTAACTATAATTAATCTATATATTTATACTGTATTAGTTCATATAAAAGTTAAGATGCCAGAGATGAAATTTAGAAATAGTATACACTCTCACAATACCAGAATCAAAAACCATATCTACATACCTTATCACCGGTTGTCTAAATCTCTAAACAGTTGTGAAGTTATTGGACATAAACTATTTAATAGGCTGCCAGCAGAATTACAAAATTTACCTCTGAATACCTTTAAGACAAAATTATATGATTGGCTCGCTTGTAATCCCTTTTACAACTTAAAAGAATTTTATGAATGTGATATGGTTAGTCAGGTTTAAATTGATCTTGTTCATAGTATGTCAGTAATCTTGTACTTAAAATTAGTATGATAAATATGTTTAAACTACAACTTTGTATCTATTTCATTAATATTTTGCTTTCATGTTCAGTTGGGTAGTTATTGTGTTGTTACTTAATTTGCATATATTTCTTTTATGTTGTATATTGATGCTGTACCTTGTACATTACTTGTACTTAATTTTAGTATCAGTATTAAGGATTGACTTTGTCTATTGCTATGTATTGGCCTAATGACAATAAAATTTTATTTATTTATTTATTTTATTTAGCAATTAGTTTGTAACAACACCTGTCTCCTGAGTTGTCTGATGTCACAAGTGACAACTCAATCTGGGATTCAATTAGTTTGTCTCCAACCAGCAGCAACATCCCTAAAGTAAAAATGTTGTTCAATACATCCTACAATTAAACGCTAAGCAATTAGTTTGTAACAACACCTGTCTCCTGAGTTGTCTGATGTCACAAGTGACAACTCAATCTGGGATTCAATTAGTTTGTCTCCAAGCAGCAGCGACATCCCTTAAGTAAACATGTTGTTCGAAAAATCCAACAATTGAATGCTAAGCAATTAGTTTTTAACAATACTTGTCTCTGTAAGAAGCTTATTAGCGTAAATAACATTTTGATTTCTGCAAGGAAATCATAACCAAACTCTACTTAATAAAGCAGTTACAGTGAGCATATTTATGTCTATTATAAGGATTTTGCCGCTAAAATCAAGTTACCCTACAAATATTCAAGCTATCACATATTCTTACAAATAACATAGTTTTGTATGCTTAGTCCGTTATTATTTATTTATTTATAGGTACTTTATTTATTCTATATTTTCCAAATGAATTCTCATAAAAAATCTGTTGGAAATTGATTTGGATATACTTGAAGGTTAAAACAAGTATTTTTTATATATATCAGACAATAGGATTGTCATAAATGGAAAGAGTCTTACTTGCAGTCACGTCATTGTGAAGCTGAATTCAAAATGTGGATTACACAGTTACAGATTGCCTATAGTTTACATTTCAGTGGGTCCTCATTCAAGTGGTGAACAAGGTGGTGAATGGCGACACTTGGTTTTTATCTTTGTAAGGGAAAATCAATGATTACCTGAGCATTTTATTTTTTTATTTTCAATTTGGTTTTTCCATGTATTCTTTTTTATAATATTAGCTGGCAAGAAAGTACTCTTTTAAAGCTGGTAAGGAAAAATAGCTGGTACAATAAATAAGTATATGTTCTTCAATACTAGATTAATGTTACAATGCACTGGAACTTATGTGCATATTTGAACATTGTGAATTTACATCGAAATAATGTTCTGACAGGTATAAGATATAGTTTTTGAACTGCAGATCTCAGGTTACATATCAAGCTGATACGCTGTATATCGGGAGACAATTCTGTACTCTGGTATTGTTTTAACGTCAATCGCAAAATATAGAAAAATTGCAGTTTTAATTAATTCATTTTGTCTTTATTGCCTACTGGCTTTGTTTGCTGGAGGTTATGTCTTCAAAAGAATCATAGTGTGTTCTGTATTAGATATTTTATACAGATGAAATAGTCAAAACCAATAATAAGCAAAGCTGTAGATGGTCAAAGTTTAGGAGGTGGGGGGTCACTTTTTTGTACGTGGCCAACTTACAGTGATAACTCATCAGTAAACAGACCTACTGAAATCACAGGTGCGAGAGAGATGGACAGCATGATGGAAATGAGTGAGAAAACTACTCAAATGGAAAAACAAGTACGTAGTCCTCTCTGTGATATAACCTTTCTATACTCCATGTAGACAGATTGTATACGTTATTGAACATTTACTTGAAAATACCCAAGCAATCCACAATTTATAATTTTGCTATTTTTCTTCTAATTGCATGCTTAAATGATTGAAAAATAACCTCTCTCTCATGTCAAGTTCCACGTCCATGGTTTTCTCATTCCCAGGTTGAATGATAACAAAGGCTCTAATTGGGAATATTTTACTAGAACTTTATTTTGACTCTTTGAAGAAAACTATTTTAAAATGCATTCTTATAGGTAGGCCACTTATAAACTGACCTATTGAAAGGACAGGCATGAGAGAGATGTACAGAATGGTGGAAGTGAGAAAGAAAACTACTCGTCCCCGACTGTGTCATTCTATTTGATGTTGTTATGGCAACTAAGAAGAATGTTATGGTTGAAAGCAAAGCACCAAGCCCCGCCAACTACGCCATTAGCGGCAGTGACTGTCGGTTGGTTTGATTAACACCATCGAATCAAGCTTAAATTAAATCGTTATTTAGTAGTCAAATAACAGTTAGTTATGAAAATAACAGAAAGAATAAATATGTAAACAACAAATAGCTATTAAATAAACTTGTTCAGCTCATTACAGTTAATTTTCTCAACTGGAGACTTGAAGGTGTGAGTTAGTCACTTCTGTGATGAGCGGTGGAGTGATTCCCCTCTGCTTCTGCAACCTCTAAGTGCACTTAAGAGTCTTCAGAGGCTGTCAGTCATGTTGGTTTTAATCCCAAAAGAACAATGATATTCTCGAATTAGATATTCGATCACGCATATCCTGACTAAACCGTTATTATTTAACGTATGTTTCCAATAAAATTACATTTGATCAAGAATGTTGATTCAAACCTAACTTACACATTCTATTATATTTAGGCTTTAAACCTACCCTACACAATCAATTATACTTGGACTTTAAACCTACCCTACACAATCAATTATACTTGGACTTTAAACCTACCCTACACAATCAATTATACTTGGACTTTAAACCTACCCTACACAATCAATTATACTTAAGCAAATATGACACCAACAGACATAAGACTACTCAGTCACATCGTAGCACAGTGGCAAGGCACACACGACTGTATATACAAGTTTAGTTTACGAACTGTTGTATCACTTCGCTGTGAAATATGACATAAAAAGTACATGTTTTTGTTTTTCACAAAAAACTTCCCTTAACAGTAACATTGGCCTCAGGCTTGTGCATGAACTTTATACAATCAGTAAAGTTCCGACCGTAAGCTCAGTTAGGGATTCAACCTTTCGGTCGCAGTTTAAAGTCTTACCTAATGAGCCACTACGCTGGCAAGGCTATTGTTTTTAAGTGTTTTACATGTATAATTTTAAATGAACTCAGTTTTAATAAGGTTCACTATTAAACTGCATCTAAAAACGTCATTTAACCAACAAAGTTCAGGAGAAAACTGTACATGTTTGTTTTTTTTTCTGGATTTTTAAGCAAGGTGCACTTACGTAGAGTCTTTATCTTATGTTTATTTTCATCGTATGTTTTGTTTTAAATTCCATAACATAAAATAACCCTACATCATATTCATAAATCTACTTTAAATTTTTTAAAATGTATTTGCATACTTGTTCAATAAATTTAAACAGTTTTACGTCTAGAATTTCTTTATTAAAAAGTAATCTAGAATTTGAAATTCTTTGATGAAAGAGAAAGTGTGATGAAGTGCTTATAAATGATATAACATTTTTTTTAATTATATCTGTAATGAAGTTGAGATAGAGTTGATATTGGTTATTGTATATAAGTTATTAAATTTTCAATAAATAAAAACCAATAAAGTTGAAAGTAAAATTTGTTGGTTT
Organism: Stictocephala bisonia; assembly: GCA_035578905.1. Taxonomy (NCBI): domain Eukaryota; kingdom Metazoa; phylum Arthropoda; class Insecta; order Hemiptera; family Membracidae; genus Stictocephala; species Stictocephala bisonia. The sequence continues at coordinate 27,214 of JAQJVL010005075.1, forward strand.
TTATTGCAAATTTAATAACTTATATATATATATATATATATATATATATATATATATATATATATATATGTAATGTTGGTCAAAAACACATTTTACTCATCAATAATCAATTGATAATGAATATTTATTCCAAAGTGAAAAATTAATTGATTTGTAAATGGTTACAATTTTAAGGGTCTACCTCAGCAAAGAACATTTAATTTAGATAAATAAACAACATTTTACCATTACAAATATATCAACTACAGTATTGACAAATTAAATACTATGCAGATTAAATAGAAACAAAAACATAATCTTTCACAGCACACCAAACTTGGTTTAGTTACCCAGACCACGTAGCCTTAATTGAATTGGCAAGAAACAGCTTTGGGATTTAAGTATATACTAGTTTTCTTTCAAACTGACTTTAAATCAGTTTGTGAAGTAAAACTGAATTGAATTAATAACGTAATCGTATTATGGATTCCACGTAAAGCTGTAAGTCCTATAGTTGCCCTGGCTATCGTGTTATTAATAAATAGTCCTTTCTGAGAAAAGTCGAACTCAGATAGTAACAATAACTACACTCGTTCATCTTCACTCATTCACCCCTCATACTAGCCCATATCTCTATGATCGGCGTCTTAAAAATTAATAATAATCAATACCAAACAAAGACATTTAAACTATAAATAAGTGAATAGCTACATTATACAGGTTTTCAATGTTATCCTAGACCACTAACCGACAGCCCTAGCCTCGCTACTGGGTGGTTCTCTAAGCTGCTTACCCTTCCCTTCAAAGTTCTCTCTAAACCGTCACATCATTATAAAATATCGGCCTGATGCCGTTCTCCTGGATAACAAAGTGTGTGTCATGTTTATGTTTTCCGTATTGGCTGTTTGAAATAAATTATTAAAAAATGTTACTTTTATGAAAAGAAGGAAACAAGAAAGGAAGAAAACAGCCAACAAGGCAAACAGAAAACTGGATGTTTAATACTTTGATATAAATTACAATTACCTGTCAACTTTACTCAGTTTGTATGCCTGTCTTATATTAATTACAAATAAATGGTTCCAACTAATTGGCACAAACATTCCCTCATATTAAACACTCAACAATCAAAAATTTGAGAATTACCAGTCTGATTCCCAAATATGTTTTTTGCCATATCTCAAAACATAATCAAGTTAGAGACATGCGATTTTTACTGAAATATTTTAAATTGTAATTTACATATTTCCTGAAAATTAAATCAAAATCGGTGGAGCTTTTTTTGAGAAATTTCCATTTTTGTATTTTTTTTGCCCATAAAAATGAAATAAAAAAACCAAAGTTTCAAAAAGTGAAAAAAATGGTCTGCAGAAGTGCAGATACATAGACAGACGCACATAAGGACAAACATCCAAAATTTGTTTTCAAAAAACCACTTTTTTGATCACAGGACCCTAAAATGGATTTTAAGACCATCCATAAACTTGTGATCATTAAAAACTTGTAACAATATTTTTGTATGATCACAATACTTTCTCTAAGCTAACGCATATGGGAGAAAGTAAAAATGTAAATGGATGAAAGTTGACGAAATAAAAAAATATTTCAGTAAATCTGACTGTTAGATCGTTGGGGTTGAACAGTCAGCCTTCTGTACAGAGCAGAGATCAGCCAATGCGGACACACTTGTGGAAATGATATGGTAAGTGAACCCATGCATTTGCATCAGATGCTGCCTGAAGGTCCCAGCGAGAGAAATTCTGTTGTATTGTTGGATATCTCTTGCTTTGGGCATTTTATTGCTCTTATACATACATAACATGTATGCGTAAAATTTATTTCGTGTAGATTAAATTTATAGTGAAAAGAACATTTGAGAAGAATACAATTTAATTATGTTAATGATAATTCGCATTATTCTTACATATAAAAATGTATTAAAATTGTCTTATACAGGGTGTTTCTTTTAAAACGCAACCCTATCTATAAGTACAGTAAATGAAGGTTTAAGATAATTACACGTTTGTAGGTTGGTAGCCCTGGTTCTTCTTCTTCCTTAGCCATAAGCTGATTTACATTGTTGCATTGTTGTTCACTTCATTTGGGTTTCTTGCAATGTCATTAAGTTGAGGTTAGAAAGATGGTTTTGAGCAAACTTTGAAAAAGGTGTCAAGAAATTTACTAAAGAGGGCCGAACGTTGTATAGATGCTAAATTGTAGTTTATTTGAACTCCAAACCTAAACAAAAAAGTCATGAAAATCATGTAAATAGTACTAATAAATGTTAATAATAATGAAATTTGTTATATATATTTTGTCTGTCATTTATATTTCAAATCATGGGTTGCGTTTAAAAGAAACCCCCTGTAGTTGGATGGCAAAATCCATTATTGATATTTATTATAATAGGGGATAGTCAAAAATAATTATTGAATTATATGTAAATATGCATTCAATACAATCAGCCATCTGTAACTAATATGTAACACAACTCAACATTTTTTAGACATAATGCTTAGTATTAAGTCCTTGTTTTTAACTCTACATTAAATAATAAAAATAAATATAATTCTTAAAGTTTTTAAACAAACCATTAATTTCCCAACATTATATTATTATTAAACAAAAAAATAAACTTACAAAGTTCCATAGTATTTAAACTAAAATTATTAAAAACTATTTATAAATATTATGCATACGGTTAAAAAGGAAAAGATACCATACCTTAGGTCAGTTTTGAATGGAAGTAACTATGTAAAAACGGACAAACAAATTTACGACCTAGCTACCCATTGAGTTAACAAAACCACTAGGAAATGTACCAAACACTTATAACTCATCCACCCACTAAAGAGACACAACAAGATAGAACGGACAACACCTTATGACTAATTAACACACTGAACTCTAACGAGGAAACATTTTCTTACAGTCCATCTGATCATGTAAGTGGCTCAACTCATGAGGGACTGAAAGGAAAACTTGATGATTCTTTAGTATATAGCTATTTCACACACCACTCTTACCAATATACGTAAAGGAGATGATCCAATATTCCTACTACATAGGTTGGTAGAATGTATCCACATAGCCTTTCTACTACCTTACGAAAGCACAACAGTGGCCATATCTCTTGACGCCACACATATTATTCTTGGATATGAGATGCTGATACAACTTTGTGCGTGTTTTTAGATGAATATGAATGATTACATGATTGTAGGATGAGTAATATGATCTGTGTTGTTTGTTTACAAACTGAGTTCGACGGTTCTTCAGATTGAGCCGTTTATTAAAAGTTCAATAACCAAGAAAACTAAGGCACGTACAGCGGATTACGTGGAATCCGAACTACGTAGCACTGGTTTAATGTTTAGCTGACAAGCCTGATACTCAGTTCTCTTCCCTACACAACATCCGTAAACTGACTACCACCCAACACGGACACCCCAGACTTCTCTAGTAGTGTACACGCCGATAGCAACCATAGAGCAGACGCCATGTCGAGGACCGAGCGCACATCACTGACAGGGTGCACTAAACTTTATAAACACTACAAAGAACAAAATAATTGGATACGGGATATAAATATGGGAGTAAAGATAAACAATATTGGTTGTTCAAAGAAATACCCAAACAAAACAATATGGATATAATAAAACTCCACACATAAATAACGGAGCAAATATTTTTTGCAAGCAAATAAATTTGACTTGACCAACTAATGTTATTTATGACAACATTCTTTGTGACGAAAACTTATGAACAAATAAGAATTTACAGGGCAGTTGACAGCCTTTTCATGTTTATGAAAGCGAGACAATTTGAATGCGCAGCTGGTGGTTTGATGAAAGAACCCTTTGTCTATCTGACCTAACCCACCCAACCCCTCTGACTTGGGTTAATCGCTGAACTTGGAACTTAAGGATTTATCTGCCTGATAGTTACACTCTATGTTAAATTCAATGTGTATTAAATAAAATAATGTAGCTATGTAACAATGTCAGAAAACTATTGATTTTCCAAGAAACGCCTGGTCTGAGAAAAGAAAATGCAGTTTACCGAAATCTATCACCATAATATTTTAGGAATTCTACAGTTATGTTATAATTCATTTGAGTTGTTGACGTTCAGTTATCTACAGTACAATTCTAGTATATAATAATGTACCGGTAGCTGAGATCTCAAGCGGCCCAAGATCATCGAAAGGACGAAACGTCTTTAGTAATAAATATCTTGCATGAAAAATATATATAACATTCACAAGTGGATTTCAATATACCTGAAAATATATTTACTAATGTGAACAACAATTGGTCTAAGTTATCAACCGTATAAATATATGTGAGAGCAATGTAAAATAAAAATGATAAACTAAAATTAAAATGAAAAAGGAATGTTTTGGCCATTTTCAAAGTGTTTGACAACTGTTTTTCCCCTAAGAAGTATATATTCATAACAATTTAAATACTATTGCTCACAATATGCTATCGTAAAAAAAACAAAAAAAGATGTCAACTACTACTAACACATAACTCGTTTGTTAAAATTACAGTACATTAAAAGTATGTTCTCGTGGTCTGGAAGAAAACAGCACAAAGCTTTTCTAGTGTTGTTTGGAGACCAAGTTAACTTAGCTCATCGCCAGCTAATCTAAACACACGTTCTAACTGCTGATATTTACGTTTGCCCTCTACAAGTTGGAAAAAAACTGTGTTTATGTGCAGAAAAAAAACAAAAAAACAACAGATTTCGTCTTTTACGACAGCAGTAAACGTCTCAGTGGCTAATGTACATCTTCAAGAATTTATAGTAATAATTACTGTGTGTATTAAGCGTAGAATCTATACTTTCCGGAGATGACGACGTCAATATGCTATCTACACTATATACAAGATAGCTATGATTAGTGTAGACAACACCTTATAGATATTCTTGTAAATAGTGTAGATAGTACCTTTTAGATATTCTTGTAAATAGTGTAGATAGTACCTTTTAGATATTCTTGTAAATAGTGTAGATAGTACCTTATAGATATTCTTGTAAATAGTGTAGAAAATGCCTTATAAGTATTCTTGTAAATAGTGTAGATAGTACCTTTTAGATATTCTTGTAAATAGTGTAGATAATGCCTTATAGATATTCTTATAAATAGTGGTATAGTACCTCTTAGATATTCTTGTAAATAGTGTAGATAGTACCTTTTAGATATTCTTGTAAATAGTGTAGATAGTACCTTTTATATATTCTTGTAAATAGTGTAGATAGTAACTTTTATATATTCTTGTAAATAGTGTAGATAATGCCTTATAGATATTCTTGTAAATAGTGTAGATAGTACCTTTTAGATATTCTTGTAAATAGTGTAGATAGTACCTTTTAGATATTCTTGTAAATAGTTTAGATAGTACCTTTTAGATATTCTTGTAAATAGTGTAGATAGTACCTTTTAGATATTCTTGTAAATAGTTTAGATAGTACCTTTTAGATATTCTTGTAATAGTGTAAATAGTTTTAGATATTCCTGTAAATAGTGTAGATAGCACTTTGACGTGGTTGTCACCGGAAAACATAGATTATAGGTATGACACCGGCCGCTTAAGCGTATGATAAGTCTGATATAGTGTATCCTTCAGGTTTTGGGGGAGGGGGTGTAGGAGGAGAGACTGAAAAGAGTGCTAGTCCAGCCATTTGCGCAGAGCACTGGTGAACTAACTCTTAGACATCCCACATTTTTATAACTCGACATCCATTAAGTGCACTATTGGATTTATTTAAAAATACAAAATGAGTAGTTTTTAAAAATGTTCAATATAACATCACAAAAAATTTACTTTCCTGGTACTGGTATTATTAGATATCAACAGAATTACATTTTATTGTTATAGTGTACCAATTTTGCTGAATAAGTTTTTAATTTTTCGTATTTTATAAAATAAAAATTAAATAAATAGCTATATATTATTAAAATATGGTTTAACAATAATAAAAATAATATTTATCAAACATAAAATGTGTTAAATTATTTACTTTAATTTTTAATTTACAGTGTATTAAACGATCTTTAATTTATTATTAAATTGTATAATATAGCTTAAAATAAAATCTACATATTCTTATAACATTTTATTTTATAAATTAACAAAACACATAATGGTAAATATAAACGTATTGGAAATCTACAAGTAAAATAAACAAAAACAATATTGAAGCTATAAAGATAATTTAAAACATTCATTGCAGAATTAGTATTTTTCAGAAACATTTTATGCAAATTTATGGATTTATATTAAACTTGGAATGTCGTGTTAACAGCAAACCAAACATATGTTTTGAATTGTAAAAATCCTGAACTTTAAAAGAACATTACGTGTGAGTTTAGTAATTTATAAACTCTGTGTTCATTAGTGCACAAATATTTTCTCACAATGCTAAGTTATTGTTAAATATAAGGAAATACAAATGTCCTTACAAATGGAGGCCCTTATTTTTATTAAAGAAATTGTGCAAAAATATGACTTTAGATTAATAACAATGTAAATAGTAATCATAATTTTGAAACCAGAAGCAGTATTTCTTTATTAACAATTTTCAAATTGGATCAAGTTGATTTTTTTTCTAGAATAGATCTCTATTATCACCATACGAGTGGAGGAGCTTAGAACAGCACAACTTGATAAAATATGTTATTCTTGAACGATGGGAACGTGGGAAGTGACGGAGTTCGCCTGTAGAACGTGCAGGTGTGTTCCTTGGTACGTTGTTACCTTTCTATGTTGTTAAGAGCTGTTGTTAAGACTAGAACCCACTCTAGATTATGTATTATATATCTTAATATCTATCACACATTACAAAATTGATGTTATGAATAGTATATTTAACCCTTATAATATTCACAGTTTAAGGGATTCACTTACTTACGAGACTGTGGAAGACTGGATTATTTTGTTGCATTAAAACGCCATTTTTCCAATGAACGATCTGTGATCTAAACACAGTGGGACGTAATCTCAGTTAAACCTACCTTATACAAACCAACTGATAGCCTTCGCATGTGATTTATATTGAACTATAATTGTTTTTATTACTTTCTCCCACGGTAACTAGAAAAGACGGTAGCGATGACACGTATGGTGCACAGTAAATCTTGGTGTCAATGACGTCACACAGACCTGTTACACTGAATGTAATAATAATCAGTAACTGCTCTTCCTAAATCACTGTTTTCATTAACAACAAGCTTCATTACTGTTAATAACTATTATTAATGCTATACGAATACTTTCAGTAATAATATTGTTAATATATTATATTGATATTTTTTTAACAGTTGGTTAATATTAAAAGATGATTCCATTGGTTTGTCCAATTAATCCAATTAAAAGATGGTGGTTTGGTTTTAATTTGGAAATGTATAGATAAATAACAAGTGTAAATTATTGAAATAGCTGTTTAAATTGAGCGTAACATTAATAATTCAGTATTACGTACAGTTATCGTGCTTTTTTAAATAAAAAAAAAGAATAGTTCTTTTGTCTGAAAATGTTCTATTTTTATTTATTTTGGCCAAATTTCCACAATAATACTATTAGTGATGAAAATTTGAAAACAGTGATTTAGGAAGAGCAGTTACTGATTATTACTACTGAAAAAAAGAACCAAATGGACAGAGGAACGAAAGCCATGATGAAAGAAAAGTTAAAGAGCCATGGGAAAGAAGAAGAAACACGACTAGAAAGTGAACTTTGTGTGATCAGATTAATTAGTACTTTTCGCAGCTAATAATAATAATTAAAAAGTATATGTGTAAAAGTAGTATAAAAAACTAAATAATTCCTAATAAAAAATCCTTTAAAAAATCCATCCTTTTACTTTATCCTTTAACTTCGTTTTTGATAATTAAGATTTATATCGAGGTTATTAAATTTTAAACATATCTTCATGTAGGAGGATCCCATTTTACAAATGAAATAGCGTATTTTTTTTTAAAAAAAGGTATACATTTTTGTCATGTATAGTACTATACTGATAACTAGTTACCTAATGTTGGGGTTTTTAATTTAAATTTATTTTGTAATTTGAACTTGTTTTTTTTTTGAAAATACTATAAGAATTTTCAAAATCTTAAACAACTATTACATATCCGTAAATATTCGACGGGAATATCGTTTAAGATACTTTTAATCTTAAAGCAATACAAGGATAACGACAAGTGAACAAAACTAAAAATATCACAGTAAATATCGATCAATACAAAATATTACAGTAAATAGCAATCAATACAAAATATTACAGTAAATAGCAATCAATACAAAATATCACAGTAAATATCAATCAATACAAAATATTACAGTAAATAGCAATCAATACAAAATATTACAGTAAATAGCAATCAGTACAAAATATCACAGTAAATAGCAATCAATACAAAATATTACAGTAAATAGCAATCAATACAAAATATCACAGTAAATATCAATCAATACAAAATATTACAGTAAATAGCAATCAATACAAAATATCACAGTAAATATCAATCAATACAAAATATTACAGTAAATAGCAATCAATACAAAATATCACAGTAAATATCAATCAATACAAAATATTACAGTAAATAGCAATCAATACAAAATATTACAGTAAATAGCAATCAATACAAAATATCACAGTAAATAGCAATCAATACAAAATATCACAGTAAATAGCAATCGATACAAAATATTACAGTAAATAGCAATCAATACAAAATATCACAGTAAATAGCAATCAATACAAAATATCACAGTAAATAGCAATCAATACAAAATATCACAGTAAATAGCAATCAATACAAAATATTACAGTAAATAGCAATCAATACAAAATATTACAGTAAATAGCAATCAATACAAAATATCACAGTAAATAGCAATCAATACAAAATATTACAGTAAATAGCAATCAATACAAAATATCACAGTAAATAGCAATCGATACAAAATATCACAGTAAATAGCAATCGATACAAAATATCACAGTAAATAGCAATCGATACAAAATATCACAGTAAATAGCAATCAATACAAAATATCACAGTAAATAGCAATCAATACAAAATATCACAGTAAATAGCAATCAATACAAAATATCACAGTAAATAGCAATCAATACAAAATATCACAGTAAATAGCAATCAATACAAAATATCACAGTAAATAGCAATCAATACAAAATATTACAGTAAATAGCAATCAATACAAAATATTACAGTAAATAGCAATCAATACAAAATATCACAGTAAATAGCAATCAATACAAAATATCACAGTAAATAGCAATCGATACAAAATATTACAGTAAATAGCAATCAATACAAAATATCACAGTAAATAGCAATCAATACAAAATATCACAGTAAATAGCAATCAATACAAAATATCACAGTAAATAGCAATCAATACAAAATATTACAGTAAATAGCAATCAATACAAAATATCACAGTAAATAGCAATCAATACAAAATATCACAGTAAATAGCAATCAATACAAAATTATTTGATGAACATTGAACTCTCACAGGTCCATAAAAAGTAAACTGTTAGAAATGTATTATTTGTAATTATATTGGATGTAAGTGTAACTGTAAAATGTTCGTTTAAAAAGTTGTAGTTGTATACACAAATAGTTAGTTTAACGTCCAACAGAGACTGGAGTAGAAACAGACCCTAAGTTATTTAGGGGTATGCAGACTGAGATTAAAGGCTAAAGTATGTAAATGGGGGAGGGATTTCCCCCTCCATACGTAAGGGGTATTGTAGGTATGAGGCAGTTATGTTGAACTAGGTAAAATACGAAACTTACATACGTATACTGGTAAAAAAACGTACGTATTTAGCATAAAAATAAACTTAATAAGGAATTTTTATCTATAAAACGCTTTAAATTCCCAAATTTAAATATTATTTTAGTTAAGATATTCATACAACTATTTCAATCCATATATTTACGAAAATTATCGAAATAATTTATTTACAAACACGATTATTTCTTGATTGCAGTAAACAAATTCGTATGAAATGTTGTATTCGTAATAGTTATTTAGTCATTGTACAATTTTCCATAGATATTAAATGTGTTGTTATTAAATTTAAAACAAACACGTTTTAGTTACTGTACAGCTAAACTGTCTCTTTAATGTCTTAACTAAATCATTATACTCACCTAGCCTAGAATTTATAGTTGGTTAAAACACGTTTTTCTCTTCATAAGTAATGCAGTACGTTTAAATTAGTTTCTATATGCCCGGATTCCGTCGATATAACATTAATTTCATCAATAAAAGTGACATATTAATTGAGTAATTAATATCTGTCACTAATGACGGTCACTAGTGCACACCGGTTAGCTGGACATTCCATCTGGGCTCAGTAGATATAATTGTGACTCATTATTTAGTAATACTGTTGAAGGGAGTTTTTACTAGTTTTTTTTTTTACGATTCATGTCGTAATTTTCAAATAAAAATCAGTTATAATATGAAACAACAGCTGCATACCGTTATATAAATTTTTTATTATGAGCTTTTTCATGTTGATTTTTTTTCAGCTTTATGTAAAATATATATGCCAGTAACATATCGATATTTGAATAATGTGGACAAGCAATGATATCGGGTGTTTCACAATGTCAAATGAGCTATATGCTTAAGCCTAAGTTCTAAGATATGCAAATGAGTTTAAAACATTTCAAGTTAAAACCAATTTTTCAAAAATCACACCAAACATAAACTATAATATATAAACATATTATTTGGATCCTGTAAAAAGTCCTAAATATAAAACTATTATTTACTTATGGGCCCAACTGGATCCACGTGAATTATATTCACTGTTCCAAAAATTAGCCTTTCTTTGTGCAATCACTTTATGCACTTTGTGCAATCATTTTATTATGGAGACCAGGTTGTTTCGGATTTTTCCTGTCTCCTATGACGGACTTACCAATCAAAATATGTTGTATTAACATTCCTCTGTAAAATGTATGTTTGTAGTATACCTCCTGCTTTATGATTCTATATTTATAGGTTACATTTTGTTCGAGGTTTTTTCAAAATATTACATTCTTATGTTTCTTTCACAACTCCCATCGTTGGTAACTTTCTGCCAATAGATTTGAGTTAAGTAGAGTGGGAGAGTACTTAGAGCTGAATTTATCAATTTTGATTGCTTGTTGCTAATTTTTATATAGGACTGGCTTGCTAATGTTTACAGAATACTTCAGTAGGCAACACTGGTTCAGTAGAGGATATTTTTATAAGAGTTCCGTGAA